>JACXGJ010000687.1:0-110561 GCA_016801105.1 Esox niger
CCCAACAAAGTTGCGCAATCCATTTACAAATGATGATGATCCATGCGCCTTCAGCTGGAAGTAGAAATGGAGCTTAAGATATAAAGCAAGAGGATATACACACTTTGGTGGAGCAGGGCAGATATTAACTTAGAGAATTTATAGACATAACATTTATATACATTCATAGAGACGCTCTTAAGTAAATATATGTTCCATTATTAATGTATAAAAAGCACTTAAACTTTAGGCAACATTTTATTTCACTTAGCTTTATAAGAACTGTCTATTTGATCATCTTTTATGAATCTCTTTTAAAACATAATATAATCCACACACCCCAACAACACCTAGGTAAGTTTTTTCCCACCATTCCTGACCAATCTAGCAATTGACTCACCTGTGGAAACTGTGAGTCTTGTTCTTGCAGCTTCATCTCATTCTCCAATCGGTGCAGCCAGTTGTCATTCTCAACGAATCGCTTCTCAGTATCTTCAAGCCTCTTGCGTATGTGCTGCTGCTGTGAGAGCAGGGAGGCCAGCTTACGCTCGTGTTTGCAGGTAGCCTGTTTAACAAAAGAACCACGCAGATTGGAAAGCATAAGGTGTATGTAGGTCTAACTGAAGCAGTTAAACAGTTATCAACAATTATCAATGATTTTTTATAAAAACATGAAACGTTTATATGTAAATACAACCCATGAGATATCTAGCACTGGACTTTTGCAATTTTTCAACTCCCTTCCTTGGAGTGATAGCAAATTTCTTTAAATAGTAAAACAGACATTTTATTCATATATTATAAAATGTCACGGAAATAGGTACGGACACTTTGTTGCTACAATGTCATAACTCTTATAATTGCTGTGGTCTCTGTGTAGCAAGCTAAGAAGAGAGTTCACAGTTAACCAAAGGAAGAGAAACTTAAAATTATACATAGTGGATAAAAAAATAAGTATTGCCACACCTGTTAAAATGCCAGGTTTTTGTGGTGTAAAAAAATTTGACAAATATAAATCATAAACCATTTTTCCAACTTTAATGTGACCTATAATGTGAACAATTAAATTAAAAAACAAACTGATATATTTGAGGAGGGAAAAAATATTGTGCACAGCCTTAAACTAATACATTGCTGAACCAACTTTTGATTTTATTACAGCATTGTCTTTTTGGGTAGGAGTCTATTAGCTTGGCACATCTTGACATGGATATATTTGCCCACTCTTCTTTGCAAAAGCGCTCCAAATCTGTCATTTTGCGAGGACATCTCCTGTGCACAGCACTCCATAGGTCTCCCCACAAATGTTCAACTGGATTCAGGTCTGGGCTCTGGCTGGGCCATTACAAATGTTCATCTTCTTCTGGTGAAGCCATGCTTTTGTGCATTTGGATGTGTGTTTGGGTCGTTGTCGGACGCTTGAAGGATTTGTGCCAAAATTGCCTGGAATCTGGAACTGTTCATAATTCCCTCCCCCCAGACTAAGGCCTCGGTTCCAGGTAAACAAAAATAGCCCCAAAGCACGATGCAGCCACCACCATGCTTTACTGTGGGTGCTATTTTTTTTAGGTGTTGTTTTTTTCACCAAACATACTTTTTGGAATAATGGCCAAAAAGTTCAACCTTGGTTTCATCAGACCATAACACATTTTCCCACATTCATTTGGGAGACTTGATGTTTGTTTTTGCAAACTTTAGCCAGGCTTGTTTTTTTCATTTCTACGAATAGGTTTCCATCTTGCCACTCTACCCCATAGCCCATTCATATAAAGAATACAAGAGATTGTTGTTACACAGACAGAACTTGACAGAAATTCCAGCAGCTACTTTAATGTTGCTTTTGGAGGGACGTCCAGTTCTTGGTAATGTCTCTGTCGTGCCATATTTTCTCCACTTCATGATGACTGTCTTCCCTGTGTTACATGGTATATCTAATGCTTTGTAAATTCTTTTGTACCCTTCTCCTGACTGATATGTTTCAACAAAGAGATCCCTCTGATGCTTTGGAAGCATTCTGTGGACCATGGCTTTTGTTAGGAGATGCAAGAAAATGTCAGCTGAACTTTTTAATCAAAGGCACTTTAAATGATGGCAGGTACTTTAATGAATTCTATTTGAATGTGATTGGAAAATTCTAAACACAGCCATATCCCCAGTTATAAGAAGGTGTGCAGACTTATACAACCATGTTATTGTAAGGTTTTCATTTTACCCCCTTGAAGATTTCAGTTTGTTTTTCAATTGAGTTGTTCACATTATAGGTCACATTAAAGCTGGAAAAAAAAATTCTGATGTATCTTTGTCTTATTCTTTTACATCACAAAAACCTGGCGTTTTAACAGGTGTGTAGACTTTTCATATCCACTGTAGTTACACACTACGTGGTAAATGTTGATTACGGGAAATTAAGAGAACAGACATGCATGAAATTCTGCATCACAGATTTTCCTGTGATTGCAAATGGCGAGGGATAAAATAATAAATCACCTAAAAATATATTAAAGAACATAAGGAGGAGCGCCATCCTTTGCCTTCAGAAAAGCCTCCAGTTCATTGAAGGCTAAGAATCAACTTGGTAATATGCGCTCCAGAACTTCCTGTAACGGTTAAACGATGTGCAGATTGGGATCTGGTGATTGGGGAGGCCATGGAAGTTTGATATTATCTGGGGATTTATAAAACCACTAATTCATTAAGCAGGGTGCATGGGGGCACCCTTAAGCTCTTATTTCCCCTAAAACTCCTCTTGGTTTGAAGTTACGCACTCGCGTTGAAATCAACTCGTTATCCCTGTGAGAGATCCACAAAGATCATTTTGTTAAACCTACTTTCTAGCTTTTAATTGAGATGGAGGGGTAATGTAGGTTGTTTTAAATGCGCTGGTGTTGAAATGTGAAGAATACGCTAAAATCTAACAGAACTTTGCAGTTGTCATTTTTATACTGCAGGGCAATAATTCTATTCTACTTTATTACTGTATTTCAAACAGGGTCTGTGACCATGTTATCCAGACGTAGTTGACTATGGATTTGATTATGGATTCACATTACGTTCAAAGCTTGTCAATTTAAAAGAAGTTCATTCATTCTAAGCGATGAGGTTTCAAAAAAGTGTCCCAAAAAGCTATTTTTGTGTTTTTGTAGCCAAAGGGGTTGTGATCACCAGAATGCATCATAATAGATGATTTATATTACAGAAATGATTCTAGGACCCAAAATGTGCAAGTAGTGAAATCCTGCCTAAAACAGCCTGGACTGTACCGGGTTTAACCACTACGCCACAGCATTACACATTACTGCAGGCGCCAGACACTATTGAGTGTTGTGTTAAACTGACAGAAGTTTTTTAGTTTTGCTCCCCGATAGCATATATGAACTGTATGGCTTTTGCCACAGGCAGTTTTATCAGCATATTATCCAGTAATAGGCTTACAAGTAATTACTAACGTCCTAGGAATAAACATAAGAATTGAGCAATTGCTAGCAAGACTGAACATGAACTTGTCCATGCCAGAAACAGTTGCAATACAACCATACACAGTTTTAATTACGACTTACTATAACGTAACTGCTGAATGTTGTAGCCAGCAAATGCGATTGTATATCCTGACCCAAAAACTAAGGGCAAGAAAATACCACTCGTTGAGAACCTCAGAGTTGACTGCCAGGAAAGGAAGCCTGGGAAGTAGGCTACATAACAGATCTACCATATTGCTTCCAAAGAGAGCACAATTGCCTCAAAATCCCTGCATGTGGCAACAGAGGCCTTTGCACATCTTACATCCATTATGCTGCTTTCAAATTTGATAATCATTACGTGTAGAAAGACGACAGAAGCCATGATGAAAAGAATATGCAAGCAGTGCACAACAGCACAGCGTTGTTTGAACAAGCTCGCAAAAAAACCCAAAGATTAAAGCCTTATATAGACAAGCCAGAAAGAAAGCTATCACCAGCACCTCCACATACGAAACACTGCCACCGCCGGTGGCTAGAAGCAGGACATCTTCACCAGCAACCAGCCATCCCAACATGACAGTGGAGGTTCCAACGCAAACTTTTTTCAAACTAGTCCGGTCAGGCCAGTTGGTATGAAATCCACTGGCACAAACTGTATTTTTACTGGCCCAAACTGAATAATGCAATCGTATTTTACCGAAAAATCTATATTCCACTATATACATACTGCATACCACAGATATGCATGTGATATGAGACATCAGCTGATACAAGCAATTGTTGTTTACATAATTTATTATAAGGTTATGTGCGTTGCATCATTTATCTAAATATTAGCTACAATAAATATCATTATCTTCACAAGAAGATGCTTGCTTATTTGATGTGACAAAAGCATGAAAGTAATTGATTCAAAATATTTATGGTAACATAAATATGGTGCAATACAGTACTTGCACTAATTGATTGACTTGATTATTGTGTGTCACTGCAAGAAAGCACTTAGGCAGGCATAGTTAACTTGACACACCATGTCAGTATGGTGCCTCGATCCATATTCAACAAACCAAGTCAAGGCTGTAGTCCATGAATGGTTTCTCCTTCACAAAATGATAGACGGTCGTAATTAGATATTCCATTAAGCTACGCACCACCTTCATTCGGATCAGGCAGACATTCATGGCTGCATGTTTGGCCACAATACATGCGAAATGCTACAGGGACTTAAGAGAAAGGTTTTGGCAGTTTGTTCGCTTAATAAACAATCCTACCTTATTGACATTTGTCAGGAACGCACAACATGATCAGCAGTACGCGTCCCTTGCTATTATCATTTGACCCATGGAACATGTTCTTTTCATCAAAACAAAAAGTAGCCCATTTGCATTGCTTCCTACGATACCATATTTGGGTCATGCTTTAGAATGCACTATGAACTATTATTGGTCAAAACAGGCGAGAAATCTTATATTATTGGTGAAAATTATGACACGATTATTGTACCACCAAGGGGGAAGAAGCGCCACAGACACATTTGGATGTGAGAACAAGCTCAAATTGAGGTGACAAGAGTGACAAAGAAAATGCAAACGGACCAGTTACTGTCATTGTTTACTGGCATGACATTAGGAATGACTGGCCCCAGGCCATCATTAATGTTCAACCCTGTGACACTTAATTTCATCAACAAATGAGACAGTAAAATTATAGTGAATTAGCTGTGACATTAGTCAAATATAACAACCATAGTTGGATAGGAGGATTTTGGAAAGGGAGGTTCACAGTGGGTATAATCATGATATGCATCATCAAGACATTTGAAAGCGCATCATCCAATTATACACTGCCACAGATCAAGGAGTGGTGCCTGATATACAGCTGAATACAGATTCAGATAAAATAACAGTTCCAGTTCTATTAGATCTCAGTGCCACATTTAACACTGTAGTTAATAGACCACTTACAGATAGGCTGGAAAAATGCATAGGACACTGCGCCAGCCCTTGATTGGTTCACATCTTATCTGGAAGGCCGGAGTTACTTTGTCATCATTGACAATCATGAATCTGATACGATGGCTATGACATGCCAAGTTCCACAGGGATCAGATCTTGGACCGTTTCAATCTCTATATGCTACCTCTGGGCCAAATTCTACCCAACATCATTAACTACCACAGCTATGCCGATGATACTCAAATATATATGCCTCTCGAACCGTATGACAACAGCTCAATACTCTCTGTGTCAACGTATAGAGCACAAATACCTGGATGAACCAAAATTGTCTTCAATTAAAAGAGATGATTGTGTTTGGCAAAAAATAAAATAACAAGCATTAGTTAAAGAGCTGAATTCTCTTGCCCATAAAACCAAGGATCAAATCTATAATCTTGGCGTTCTGATCGACTCAGACCTCACATTTAACAGTCATATTGAATCATCATATCTGTCACCAAAACAAAATTCAATGAAAAACATATCCAGAATCAAAAGTCTGGTGTTCCAAAAAGACCAAGAGAAGCTCATCCGTGCTTTTATCTCTAGTAGGGTTGACTACTGTAATGGCCTCTTAACTGGACTCACCAAAAAGACTGCAAAACAGCTGCAGCTCATTCAGAATGCAGCTGCTACAATGTCAACCAGGACTAAGAGAACAGAGCACATCACTCCGGTTCTTAAATCTTTGCATTGGCTCCCTGTCAGTTACAGAAGCTTTTGAAACTGGTGCTTTTAGTTAATAAAGCTCTGAATAGCTTAGGACCCACATTTCTGATATGTTTGAAGAATATAAACGGAGCAGGGCTCTTAGATCCATGAGCTTAGATCAGCTAGTAGAGCCCAGAGTCCAAACTAAACATGGAAAAACTATGTGTATTCCAGTTGTGTACCGCATAACTGCTAAACTACCAGAAGACCTACATGCACCAAACGTATCCATTTTTTTTAACCATGTTAAAAACACTTCTCTTTTCACATGCCTATGACTGAGCTCTTGAACTTAACCACACTGTGAGCCTTATAGCTTCTTATGCTTTTGTTTTATTATTTATATTTTCTTATTCTATGCTTTATTATTATGCTATATTTTATATTTCTCATTTTAATTATTTTGTAATTAAATGTATATTCCGCTATCATATACAAATCATAATGCAAGTTCTGGTGCTATCAGAGGATTAACCTCTGTGTAAATGTTACCATCTGCGGATGATGGACATTGCAAGTCCTTGCGCTGCTGTTTAGATGTAGGGTATTTCTCACAAAAGGACTGATGAGTTAATCCAAGCGCTGGACTACGAAGATTGACATACTGGGGTGGTACAGTAAACAAATCTATTATCCGTAATAAAAATGCATGTACAGACATGGCATAACTGTCCCCCCGGAGAGTCAAGTAAAACGTTGATGCAATGATTATCTCACATAGAGACTGATGTGTTCATCCTAGCATTAGAATGCAAGGATTTAGATATCGGGGTGATGAAATTCATGCAGTCCCCCAGGAGACAACGGAGCCAGAAAATTAATACCGGGAAAATTGATACCCTGTCCAAATAAGATTTATGAAATGCCCGGTTTCAGACCCCATCATAGTACTGAAACTGCACTCATGAAGGTAACAAATTACCTTTGAATGGCCTCAAAGGTTCCGCATCCGTCCTGTTGCTTCTTGATCTTAGTGCTGCCTTTGACACTATCGATCACTCCCTTCTCTTAGAGAGACTGGAAACCCATATTGGGCTACATGGGAATGTTCTAGCCTGGTTTAAATCAAAATTATGTGAAAGATATCAGTTCGTACAGTGGGGCACAAAAGTATTAAGTCAGCCACCAATTGTGCAAGTTCTCCCACTTAAAAAGATGAGGCCTGTAATTTTCATCATAGGTACACTTCAACTATGAGAGATGAAATGAGAGAAAAAAATCCAGAAAATCACATTTTAGGATTTTTTATGAATTTGTTGTTAACATTTTTATGAAATACCTTGGTAAAATAGGTATTAGGTCACCTACAAACAAGCTAGATTTCTGGCTCTCACATACCTGTAACAACTTCTTTAAGAGGCTCCTCTGTCCTCCACTCGTTACCTTGTTGTGGCAATTTCTTAACTAATGTATTTTGGAGACATCTTTGCTTATCTGTTACCTAGTATGTAACTCTGGTCTGTGGTTGTGACACACGTCTATATAATACAGAGGATCATTAGATATTCTGAATAGGGGTATCTGTCCTTTGTTCCTTGAAAAATGTAGGGGGGGGGATCTTGAATTTGCCTGGGGGCATCATTGACTGGTATCGGCAGATTATAGGGTTGCTCATTGATGTGCGCATCTGTATAACCCAACAGGGCAACAATTGTTTGTCCAGATGCTGTAAGTTCTCTTCAAGAGTTGAAAAGGTCACCCCAGTGGGAGAAGGTAGGGGAAGTTGTCCCTTTAGGTAAACACAACAGTGAACATTATGGCAAGAAGGATAAGGTGGGGGGATAAACCTCGCACCTGTGCGACCTAAGATTGATGGGTAGCATCTTGCCAAACCCCTTTTAACTATAATAAATATGAGCTGTTCATGTAATTTACGTTAGAGGCTCCTCGAATGATTATTCTGTAAACGTTTGACGCGTCTCTCTATTTGCAAATAAACTGCTAATTGTGCAAAGAGAATTATGTCTCTGTCTTACTCCTTTAGGAGTGTCTATCGGTGAAATTTCCATCACAACCTGTATTAATGTCACCTGTTTGAACTTGCACAACCTCAAACAGTTACCCTACAAACTCCACTATGGCCAAGACCAAAGAGCTGTCAAAGGACACCAGAAACAAAATTGTAGACCTGCACCAGGCTGGGAAGACTGAACCTGCAATAGGTAAGCAGCTTGGTGTGAAGAAATCAACTGTGGGAGCAATTATAAGAAAATGGAAGACATACAAGACCACTGAATATCTCCCTTGATCCGGGGCTCACCCCTTGGGGTCAAAATTATCACAAGAACGGTGAGCAAAAATCCCAGAGCCACACGGGGGGACCTAGAGAATGGCCTGCAGAGAGCTGGGACCAAAGTAACAAAGGCTACCATCAGTAACACACTACTCCGCCAGGGACTCAAATCCTGCAGTGCCAGACGTGTCCCCCTGCTTAAGCACATGTCCAGGCCCATCTGAGGTTTGCTAGAGAGCATTTGGATGATCCAGAAGAGGATTGAGAGAATGTCATATGGTCAGAGGAAACCAAAATATTACTTTTTGGTAAAAACTCAACTTGTCGTGTTTGGAAGAGATAGAATGCTGAGTTGCATCCAAAGAATACCATACCTAATGTGAAGCATGGGGGTGGAAACATCATGCTTTGGGGCTGTTTTTCTGCAAAGGGACCAGGACGACTGAGCCGTGTAAAGGAAAGAATGAATGGGGCCATGTATTGTGAGATGATCCTGAGGAGGAATGGGAGGTCATGTTGTCTGCTGAGACAAAAATAGAGCTTTTTGGTCTAAACTCCACTCGCCTTGTTTGGAGGAAGAAGGATGAGTACAGCACCAAGAACACCATTCCAACCGTGAAGCATGGAGGTGGAAACATCATTCTTTGGGGATGCTTTTCTGCAATGAGGACAGGACGACTGCACCGTATTGAGGGGAGGATGGATGGGGCCGTGTATCATGAGATCTTGGCCAACAACCTCCTTCCATCAGCAAGGGCATTTAAGATGAAATGTGGCTGGGTCTTTCAGCATGACAATGATCCCAAACACACCGCCCGGGCAACGAAGGAGTGGCTTCGTAAGAAGCATTTCAAGGTCCTGGAGTGGCCTAGCCTGTCACCAGATCTCAACCCCATAGAAAATCTTTGGGGGGAGTTGCAAGTCTGTGTTGCCCAGCGACAGCCCCAAAACATCCCTGCTCTAGAGGAGATATGCATGGAGGAATGGGCCAAAATACCAGCAACAGTGTGTGAAAACCTTGTGAAGACTTACAGAAAATGTTTGACCTCTGTCTTTGCCAACAAAGGGTATGTAACAAAGTATTGAGATTAACTTTATTTATTGACCAAATACTTATTTTCCACCATAATTTACCAATAAATTCATAAAATATTCTACAATGTGATTTACTGGATTTTCTTTTAGTGTGCCTATGATGAAAATGACAGGCATCTCTCATCTTTTTAAATTGGAGAACTGGCACAATTGGTGGCTGACTAAATACTTTTTTGCCACACTATGCGTGGATGGTATATCCTCTGACAAATCAAAAGTATGTTTTGGTGTTCCTCAAGAATCGGTTCTGGGCCCATTATTGTTCTCACTATACTGTATATGCTGCCTCTTGGTGATGTAATCCGGAATCAATGTCAATTTTCACTGATGAGCTATATAACTGTGTCATCAGCATGATGAAGCAGGGAGAAGCTCCAAAATTAGCTATGTTGGAAGCAAGTTCTTCTTATATTCGGAAGTACGTGTTTCAGATGACAGAGAATCTCTTGCTTTTACACTCAAACAAAACTGAAACGCTCGTTTTTGAACCCAAGAAACAAGGAGCTTTGTTGGCAGATCTCACTGTGAACCTCGACGGCGGCATGGTTGTATCCCAAAAAGCTGTAAGAAATCTTGGTTGTACCCTTGACCGTGGCCTCTCATTTGATGAACATATTAAATATATCTCAAGAGTAGCTTAGTTTCATCTTTGAAACATTGCAAAAATCAGAAATTAAAAAATGGATGCAGAAACACTAATCCATGCGTTTGTTACTTCAAGACTAGATTACTGCAATGCTCTTTTTTCCCCCAGTTACCCTGATCAATAAATAAACTTCAATTAGTGCTGCACACAGCTGCTATATTCCTAACTAGAACAAAAAAATCTAACACACATTACGCCAGTACTAGCCTCTTTAGGTTAGGGCTGAATATAAGGTTTCATTGTTAACCATGAAATCAATACATGGACTTGTTATCTCGCTGAAATAATCGAGCAATACATACCTGCACATAACCTTAGAACGCAAGATGCAGGCCTTTTAATTGTCCCTAAAATTTCTAAACAAACAGCCAGGGGCTGGGCTTTCTCTCATAGAGCTCTACTACTGTGGAATGATTTGCCAATTAAAGTTGGAAATGCAAAGTCAATGCAAACTTTCAAGCGTCGACTAAAGACTCATCTCATCAGCCTGGTCTATGATTAAGTGTAGTCTGGCCCAGGGGCGTGAAGGTGACCAGAAAGCTGATACTGTCCACCCTTGCTATCTTGCTAGATGGGCTCTCATCAAAATGTTTATAAAAAGGCCTAATTGTAGGCAATAGCAACATTGTGAGCAAAAACATATGTTCCATTGGCCTTATTTGATAGGGAGATACATTTAGGCTACTATCGGTTAATAAAGCAATAATTGTGATTGGACTTAAATGTGAATGAAACATAAGGGCATTTTGTTGACTAAAACAGCTCATTGTTTTTGTCATTTTGACAATAACACAATTAAATCATTATTCAAATGATAGTATCTGAAATGGAAAGATATTTTAGTCAAAAAAAATACTAAAACTAGACATAATCAATTAAAAGGGTGCCAGAATTAACAGGGACCCTGCCAGGGTCCTGAAGTAATCGTAGTCCTTCTTCTCCTAATACCTGGCACAGAGCTAGCATATATAGCACTGATCTTGGTGTTTAACAATGACAAATAAGCTTTATAGCCCTGTCCGTTAATTGTACTAACGCGATTGTGAGTTTGCAGTTTACATTTTTTGTAATTTTTCTTTTTGCTATTACTGACTAGGTATAGTTAAAGGTAGACAGCCATAAATCCATTGACGTAGGAGGCAATGGTGTTAGCTAAAAGATGGGGATACATTGAGGGGATTTAGAAGACCACGAGCTCCAATATTGTGGGGAGGCCTCTAAATTCCCGCTTACCAGTGGGTGAAAGATTGTATTTCTCAGAGGTCTGGGTTCTGTGCACATCACACAAATGTATGAGTCTTTATGTGTGGGCCTTGGATACAAGCTATATCCAAATGGCATAAATTCCAGCCTTGTGATGCTCACAACATAGCTTTTATAGAGACTGGGTAAGTTGCGGCCCTGATTCAATTCAAGTTAAACTTTCGACCAGTGTGCCTCTCCACCTATGCAATTTGCCCATGTTCTACACAAGCTCATGTTGTTTTTGTAGCCAATACACCTGCAATTTGGGGAGAGAATATTTGGCCTCTTAGAAACTTCTTTAGTGGCATCCAATTCCTTCGAAACAAAGGGTTAATTGTTAGACCTTTATTAGCTGACATGTACTGTTAACTAGCAATCAACCAAATTTGATCTCCGCAGGGGTGTTTGTGAGTTCCTAAAATATTGTTCATTAAATGTTTATTGACAATGGCTGTTGAACCTCATTTCCAAAAAAGTCGGGACACTCCATAAAATGCAAATAAAAACAAAGCAAATATTTGGAAATGATTAATCACGATATACTGTATAATGGAAAATAGTACTAAGACAAGGTATCGAATTTTGAAACAAATGGAATTGTAATTGTAAAAATATATGCCCATGTTGAATTTGATGTCAGCAACACATTTCAAAAAAGTTGTTGCGTACCAATGTGTTGCATTACCTCTTTTAGCAATAATGTATTCCCATTCTTGCGAGATATAGGATTTCAGATGCTCAACAGATTGTTCTCCTTTGTTGTATTATTAGTTTCAAAATGTGCCAAATGCTTTCAATAGGTGACAGGTCTGGATGACAGACAGGCCCGTTCAGCACCCAGATTTCTTTTACTACAGAGCCATGTTGTTGTGATACATACCAGGAAATAAGCAAGGCTTTCCCAGAAAGACCTCGTCTGCATGGCAGTCAATGTTGCTCCAAAACCTTTATATTGTGCAACACTAATGAGGCCCTTTCAGATGTGCAAGTCACCCATGCCATGTGCACTACATGTTCACAGAAAGTGGTGACCATAAGTGTGAGCTCACATAGTGGTTTACACTACAGATCAGTGTCTGGTTTATAATGCAGTGCCATCTGAGGGCCAGAACATCCAATAGTTTTCGGCCTTGTCCCTTGCATACAGATATTTCTCCGGAAACA
This sequence comes from Esox niger, assembly GCA_016801105.1. Lineage (NCBI taxonomy): Eukaryota > Metazoa > Chordata > Actinopteri > Esociformes > Esocidae > Esox > Esox niger. Next base: position 12,529 of record JACXGJ010000687.1, read on the forward strand.
CTGGACCTGGGGAAGCCTTAGGTGTTTGGGATCATGTCAGAGATTTAAGGCTTGGGATTCGTTTTCCCACAACTGTCCAGAAGGACCAAGGTTTGTTTATTCACATCAGAAACTCCATGTGGCCAAAGTGCAATGATGCATGGGGGGAGCAAATGCTGGACCGTGTGGTTTGATCCAACAGAAGAGCTACTGTAGCTCAAATTGCTGAAAATGTTAATGCTGGTATTGATAGGTGTCAAAACACAGTGCATCGCAGTGTGTTGAATATGGGTCTGCAGTTCAGTTCAGTGAATGATATGGTAATTTTGCTCATTCTACGGTAGAAATATTAGGATATGGTCTGTGTAAAGTTCAAGAGTGACAAGTTTTTATGTTTTTAATCGCAAGGGTCCAAAACATATCCAATTCCACAGTCTGCATTGCTATACATGTCAAAGTCCTAACTCAATCATTTACAAAGATTCTATGAAATTATAAAAACGTAAAAACAACCACATCGGCGATCAGTTGTCAAAAAACACTTGTCATGTTACTGTGTTTCCATAATTTTTTATTTGTACGATGTTAAAATCCTGTAAGATGTTAGTCAGTTCCACTACAAAAAAAATAGAATGTTGAAAGTCTGTCCGTTTTAAAACGATGAGAGCTTTAGGAATGTTGAAAGAATAAATAAATTATATTATATAGCTTTGAAAATATTACTATTAGTATTCCACGCATTAAAAATGTAATCCAAGCGACTCCAGTAAGATCAATGCAAACATTAAGTTTAAACAACAGGGCGAGAGGAGCGGCATTACAAAGAAGATGAAATATGGAAGATTCAAACTAAGAACCCATGTTTAGCAAGCTCCAGAAATAAATGTCACTCATTGGCCTTTATTTAGTGTGAGCCTTTAGACAACCTAGCAACCTGAGGATCCTGCAGAAAACCCAACCCTGGTTGATGATATGGGAAAGAGAACCAGTGAATATACCAGTTAACACCATCTAAGCTTTTTTTTCTCTGTCCATAAAACCAGGCCAGGCAGGGCATAAATGGGAAAACTGACCAGACAAAGCTTCATGCTACAGCAAAGCAGTTCACTATACACTTCAATGAAAAAGGCTAAAATTAGAAGATGTACCCATAGTTTTCAAATTGTGTTATTCTTTATGTTACAGTTTGCTCAATAAGTCCAAAGAGTCATGAGATAATCTTGATGTTTCACTTGGCCAGTCTAAATATTTTTTTCAATAATCTGGGAACTTTTGAGATCATAAGTTTTATCATCTTCTCTTATCCCACTAGTCCCACTTACTATTGTGCAGTATCAAGACCCCACAATGGCAAGATCCAGCCGGTTTAAACACACATCCTTATTATGGATTGTAAGATAATTCATTGGCTAAAATCAGTGAAATTATAAAACACAGCCATTTCCAGACCTTATCACTCTTGTCTTTGGCACCGAAGAGTTGGACACGATGATAGCACTCCTCACTAATGCGCTGACGCAGCTCATTCTCCTTCAGCTGCCGCTCCAGGACAAGGCACTCCTTTCTGATCTGAGCACGACTGGAGAAGAGGCTCTTCAGGGACTCTGATATTCTGAGAAAAAAATAATGTTGCTTAACAAGGGAGGGCAACTGATTGATTAGAAGAAAGTGTTCTTAATATTTGCTTTTCTCAAGTAGAAAGCCTGTCAATACAGTACTATTAATCAGGTCTAATGGTGTACAATCACACAGCTGCCCCAGATAATCCTATGCAGATATAACCCAATAAGGCCAAGGCCTTGCAAAAATGTCTAATTCTGAAAAGGCTGTGTGCCTGCAAATAAATAAATAAAAAGATACAGGGGAGAGCTGTCGCTGAAATGTGACTGCACTCTATTATAACCCCTGTGACGTAGTAGCTGCAGTAGCCTTGCAAGACTGCTGAAATTTTAATAGTGTGAGAAGCATGCTGCCTCTCTTCAGAGCCTCTCATTGTGTGAGTTTGGAATTCTCATGCCGGTGAATGAAAAGCGTAGGCGTACGACTCATTCAGCTTTTCGCCCACCCCCCTCCCTTCTATCATTCTATGCAGTTGCTGCTTCTACCTTTGGGGGGAGTGAAGGAAGGACATTTATTGCTTTCTGGGGCTCTAAAATAAATGTCAGTGTATATATTTAATTATTTCTGTAGCCCTTATCAAAAATCCAGAGTGAACTCTCCACCCACTAAATCCATGGGCTTTGTTCCCCCTATTTGAAATAATATTCATTATATACACATTTAAATGAAAAACCCATTGTGGCTGAATGTTATGCATAACTGTTATTACAGAATTTTGGTGGTTACATGCACACAGGCAGAATAAATAAGATCTTACTTATTGGTATTGGAAATACTATTAGAGCCCATCTTCCTCTCATCATACACTTTCAGTTTCTTCTTCAACTGAATGATCTGATGTAGAGAGAACAATTTATAACATCTTCAGGCACAAACAATAAGCTATATCAAGAGAATGTATAATATGATATTATGAATGAGAAGGCAATAAAAAGGCAGACAGTTTCCTACAGTTGGTAGAAGACATGTATTATTTGTTTTACCTCTTCTCGTTGCTTCTCGCAAATTACTGCATACTGGCTGATGTGACTGTCCAAGCTGACAACATTCCTCTTGAGCTGAGGACAGACAGATGTATGTGTGTTCGTTATTTCAAAAGACAGATCAAGGCACACTAAGGAAAGCACAGACAAAGTACATTTTATTATTGTTTAAAGAAGTTTACTGACCGATGATTTGATCTCTTTGGCCCTGTTAGCGTATTTAAGAGTGTTGTGGGTATCATCAAAAGACTTGGAGGAGGGACTAATATTGGCGATCATGACGGTCCTGCAGTTCCCCCCCAAAGAGTCTTTCAGGAGTCGTGTTAGCTTGCTGTCCCTGTATGGTATGTGGGCTTTCTTACTAAGCTATAAAAACAGGAAGAGAAACATTAGCTAGTTAAATGTTGAAAATGGGGCACAATCAGGTTTGGGGTAAAACTTTTTAATTCTGAAAAAGCTCACCAAACCCCTTGTTAAATCAATTCCAATTAATAAAATATTTACTATGAGCCTTGGATAAAAGAGATTCTAAGGGAGCGTCACGTTATTATACATGTTTAACTCAGGGGCAGTAACAATGATTTTAAGGTATAAATGTTTTTCATTTCTACAGCTTTGAATACAGTCTGGACTTGCAAATGGCAGATTAAACATTGATTATTTATAGCTGTTTAGGTTAGTCTGAATCCATTGACAAACTGTAGTAAGTAGCAAGAATCATTAAGAAATTATTCAAAAGAAATGTAATCTGCAATCAGCTGGTGTTTGCCAACAAATACATCTGGAATAAGTAAAACCTTAATGTCACATTATCCTATGGGAGGTCACAGTTAACAAAGGTGTGCGGAAAAAAGTCATTGTACCAATTAAGCAAAAACTGGTCTTGGCCATTGTGGAGAGGTTGGAGTCTGTTGGATTGTGTGGACAGGTGTCTTTTATACAGGTAACGAGTTCAAACATTTGCAGTTAATACAGGTAATGAGTGGAGAACAGGAGGGATTCTTTAAGAAAAACTAACAGGTCTGTGAGAGCCGGAATTCTTACTGGTTGGTAGGTTATCAAATACTTGCCATGCAATAAAATGCAGATTATTCCATTTTTTTTTAAATCATACAATGTGATTTTCTAAATTTTTGTTTTAGATTCAGTCTCTCACAGTTGTACCTATGGTAAAAATTACAGACCTCTACATGCTTTGTAACTAGGAAAACCTGCTAAATCAGCCGTGTATCAAATACTTGTTCTCCCCACTGTAAATGGTCAAACCACTTACACCCTCTGTCACAGTCACTTCTGTTGTGATCCACTAGCTTCATATACATCTTCAATATTTTCAATGCCCACTGTATTTTGGCGTAAACGCATTAAGGACTGGACTTTGACGTCAGTCCATCGATCGTTCCATTTTTTCTCTGTAAAACGTTATTCTGTTTATAAGTTGAATGAAATCCTTTACTACACTATGGATGGCTGCAGGCATATAAAAACTGCAGATGAAAACTTCATCTTCATCCGCTTATCCGTTGTCGGGAAACGGGGGCAAGAGCTCCAGCAGGGGACCCCAAACTTCCCTTACCTGAGTCACATTTGCCAGCTCTGAATGGGGGATCACGGGGCATTCCCAGGCCAGTGTCGAAATATAATCTCTCCACCTAGTCCAGGGCCTACCCTGAGGTCTCCTCCCAGCTGGACGTACCTGGCACACCTCCCTAGGGAGACATCCTGGAGGCATTCTTACCAGATGCCCGAACCACCTCAACTGGCTCCTTTCAATGCAAAGGAGCAGCGGCTCAGAACGAAGTTCCTCACAGATGACTGAGCTTCTCACCCTAAGAGGCCAGCCACCATTCTGAGAAAACTCATTTCAGCCACTTGTACACGGGATCTAGTTCTTTCGGTCATGACCCAGCCTTCATGACCATAGGTGAGGGTAGGAACGAAAATTGACCGGTATATTGAGAGCATTGCCTTCCGGCTCAGCTCTTCATCACAATGGTGTGCTAAAGCGAATGCAATACCACCCCCTGCTGCTTCAATTCTCTGTTCAATCTCCAGCTCAATTTTTCCCCTCACTCGCAAACAAGACCCGAGATACTTGAACACCCTTTACTTGGGATAAAACCTAATTCCCTACGCAGAGGAGGCACTCCATCGGTTTACTGCTGAGAACCATGGCCTCAGATTTAGAGGTGCGAATCCTCATCCCAAACTCTTCACACGTGGCTGTAAACCGGTCCAATGAGTGCTGGAAGACACAGACCGATGATGCCATCAGGACCACATCTGCAAAAAGCAGTGATGAGATCCCCAGCCCATCGAAATGTACACCCTCCCCACCCCGACTGCTCCTCGATATCCTGTCCAAAAACATTACAAACAGGATTGGTGACGAAGCGCAGCCCTGACGGAGGCTAACCCCCTCCTGGAACAAGTCGTACAGGGATTGGATAGCCCTAAGAAGGGACCTCCTCACCACATACTATGGGAGATGCTGTGGGAGTAACTCCCGAGGGACTCGGTCATACGCCTCCAGATCCACAAAGCACATGTAGATCGGATGGGCATATTCCCAGGCCCCTTCTAGGATCCTTGCAAGAGTAAAGAGATGGTCGTTGTTCCAGGACCGAATCCACATTGTTCCTCTTCAATGTTAGGTTCGACTATCTGCCTACCCTCTCCGGGAACCATCACCTTATCGTGGTGGAGAGGTTTGTGTGCCCGTATAAACCTGAGGGCTGTGTTGTCTGGGGCCTAGTGCTCCTGGTAGGGTTTCCCAGGGCAAAGTGGTCTCAGGGGAGGAGCCAGACCAAGAATGGATTAAACCAACCCTATGATAAAACGAGGAAGAGGAGGAGTGACCCTGCCCGGAGAAAGCAAAGGGCCCCCGTCTGGAGCCAGGCCCATAGGGAGGTGGCTGGGTTTGCCACGGAGCCCGGTCGGGCATAGCCCGAAAAAATAACGTGGCACCCCCCTCTCCATCCAATGAGCCCACCCCCCATGGGATGAACCGCTGGGGTCGGGTGTGCTTCCATATGGATGGTAGTGAAGGCCGGGGGCCTCGACGGACCAAGTTCGGGCAGCATGGGCTGGCTCTGGGGCAGTTGAAAACTTACAGAAGTAAACTCTACTACTACGTGACAATCTGAAATGTTATGCACCCAGTCCCACCCCAGAAGTTCTGGTACTCTGGGAAACAAATAGGCCAAATAGGAGTAGACATTATTGACAGTTGATAAAAATAAGAAAACGGACAAGTCTAGTTCAGCCTGCCCGCAACAGAAAGTGTTGCTTTCTCGAGATTTGAAACCGGGTCGCCCAGATGAAAGTCTGTGTCATCAGCCACTACACCACAGAGCTGTACATTTTGTACGGGTGTCAGTACAGCCTCGTGTAAACCCTCTTTTGACACTGGATGTTTTAACAGCTAACTGGCCATTCGGGAATGATATTAATACCATTAAACTGACTAACGTATATTACTAAGTTTACCTCCACCACAAAAATGGTCTATGAACTGTATGGCGTTTGCCATTAGCCATTTTAACAGCATTTTAGCCAATAATAGGCTTTACCAGTATCTACTAACTTACTGGAATACTCATAAGCAATGAGCAATTGCTAGTCTGCCAAAACCATTTCATGGCATAAAAACATACTTCAGTCTTTCATTTGTGAATGACATTGATACAATAACTATCAATAAAAGTGGCAATAACTTTTTCATCAAGTTAAAATACGAGAGAATTGTGGAATGTACCAGAAATTGTCACAATAATGTATAACCATAAAGCTTTATTTTAGCCCACAAATAACATTTATAAATGTTGTTGCTTTCAATAGATTCAAAAGTAGGTCTTCAACAAGAGAGGCACTGTCTTAACCACTACACCACGGCATTACACGTTTCAGCAGTCACTGGATACCATCGGGCATTGTGTTAAACTGACAAAAGATTCATATTAAGTTTACCTTCACCATAGCTTCTATGATCTGTATTGCTATTGCCACCAGCCGTTTTAACAGCATATTATGGCTTACTAGTATTTACTATGGTCCTAGGTATAATCATAAAAATTGAGCAATAGCTAGCAAGACTGAAGATGAAACCGTCACAATATAACCATATACACTTTTAGTTCAGGCTTTCTATAATGTAACTACTCTATGTTGTAGCCAGCAAATGTGAGTCTATCCTGACCCAAAACGCATGCACAGAATCGTACCGAAAAAAAATCCACTAGAAACCTTCACAATTTAAGTGCAAATTGTTTTATTTCAGACTTACTATAATGTAGATACTGAAGGTTTTAGGCAGCAAAGCTTGTCCATACAAAATAATATATAATACGTACTTTGCTTTGCCTGAGGTGATACGAACGCGGGACCTATAGTTAAAGGCTCCGGTTCTCTAACTTCTACACTATTAATTAAGGGATGCTTAGTCATTTTCGCTCTTCTTGGCCGGCTCTGCTAATGCGTTCAAGCAAAATCAATGCCAGTAAAATGAACATACAGCAATAGAGGTACTATAAAGACCTGTCTGTGGTATCAACGACTCAGAAAACATTCAAATGTCAATTTGTTCAACTAAATTTTTCGCGATGATATGCAAACGAGGCTCAAATTATTCCTGAATACATACGTTCTGAGGATACATATCTCATCGTACATTAAAGATAAAAACTTAAGGTGTTTCAGGTTCCACAGGAACTGAATTGGACACTGGTTGATGGCAATACGGCTCTGCCATCCAGCCTTGGTTCTCTCATCTTAAGCACCCCCTTAAGGGAAGTGTAATACGCATTTCCAAAGTATGAAAATATGATATTATTGCCACGCCTGTAGAGCCCCCTCTGAACGTTCCATCACAACTTGAGTCTGAATCACTCTTGATTTTGTTGGAAGACCTTAAATCACCTCACCAATCTAACTTATAGTGAAAGCAAGTCAATCATTAAAGCAGCTACATTATTTCACTTAGTTTGTGATTCACAGGGATAACTGCTGATACACTCCAGGTAAGGAAGACAGTGAATATGTAAACTATGGATCAAATGAGGCAAAAGGAACCAATTGATTAATTAAGGGCAATACTGGGTGAATGTTGGACAGGACAACGCAACAGAAGTTTTACATTTTATTTGAAAGGTTTAAAAAAGACATCACCATTGAAGAAATTGCAAACAAAAAGGCAAAAAAAAAGTTAGGAAAGAGGAGACAAAAAACGAAGTTATTTTTTTGCTAAAAAATAAGCCTGGAAAAACGAATTAATCTCAACTAATTAGGTTAATTGGCAACAAAGGAGTTACATGGTTGGGTACGAAAAAAGCATCCCAGAGATGAGTCATTCAGAAGTAGTTGTGGGGGGTTTCCCCATTTTCTGAAAGACTGCACAGGCAAATTGTGCTATAATTAAAGAATCTCTTCACAACGTTAATCTGCAAAAAGGTTGGGGATCTCAATCTACCGTATGTAATATCATAAAACTGTCCCAATCAGGAGAGATTTTGTTACACAAAACACAAAGCCAAAAACCAATATTGCATGGTCTTTGTCTTAAGGCCCTCATATGGAACTGCATTAAAAACTGACGCGATTCTGTAGTGGACATCACTATATCAGCTCAGGAACACTTTTGGAACCCATTGTCTGTGAACAATATACATTGCTACACCCACAAATACAAGTTAACTCTACCATGCAAAGATGAAACCATATATAAATAAGATCCAGACATGCCACCGCCTTGTCTGGGCCCAAGCTCATCTAAGATGGAGTGAGAAGACTCACCTGTAAGGAAAACTGTTCAGTGGTCTGACAAATTAATATAAAAATTGTGTCATGGATGCCGCATCCTTGGGACTAAAGAGGGACCATTCAGCTTGTTATCAGTGCACAGTTCAGAAGCCAGCATCCGTGATGGTATACTGTGATGGTGATACAGTGATGGTGATTAGTGCATGTCTTGGCCGACTTTCACATCTGTTAAGACACCATTAATGCTAAACAATATATTCAGTTTTTGGAGCAACATATACGGCCATCCAAACAGCGTCTTTTCCAGGAAAGATCTTATTTCAACACAACAATGCCAAACCACATTCTGCAAGTATCACAACAGCATGGCTCTGGAGTAAGAGTCCGGGTGCTAAACTGGCCTGTCTGTCATCCAGACCTCTCACCCATTAAAAACACATGGCGCATTATGAAATGAAAATTATGATAAAGGACACCCTGAATTGTTGAGTAACTGAAATCCTATAAAGCAAAAGTGGGAATGCATTTCACTTTCAAAACTACAGCAATTGGTATCCTCAGATACCACATGCTTCCAGATTATTGTTAAAAGAAAAGGTGATGCAACACAGTAGTAAACATACCCTTGTCCCAACATTTTTTAAAACATCTTGCAGGCATAATATTCAAAAGGGGCATGCAATTTTCCCAAAACAATATCATTTCTCAACTTCAACTTTTGATGTCTTCGTACTATATTCAATTACATATAGGCATAAATGATTTGTACATCATTGCAGTTTCTTTATTTGCATTTCATGTAGCTTCATCATGTTTGTGGAAACAAGGTTATAGTAGCCTTACCAAGCTTTGGTGAATATAGAAAAGTGCTAGCATTACCAACTAGGCGTTGACCCTGAAAAACAGATGTGTCAGGGTCAATTCCTATACACATTATTAGTGATCATGGAGACCGGTGACCGATTTTTGGGTCCAATTTATATTCCCGGTAAAAATAGAATTTTTACTGTCAACATTGTAAGTACTAGAAAACACAAGTTGAAACAGTATATTTTGAAAAGTAAACTGCAGGGAGCTCCTAGCAGCATTTCTTTTTAACTGAAATGTAATATAGATAAAAATTATTAACTGAAAAACTTCCCATATCAGGCACATATTACTGTTTACCATCTTAGTCCGGTTTCTAAAAATGTTAATAAAAACAAATAAAAAATGTCTAACTTTTCTGTGGTGTAGCGATCTGCAATGAAAAGGAGTTTCAAAAGGAAAAAGTTAAGAGGATCAAAGAACTAAAATACGCTTACATTATAAGAGCACAAAAATGCTTCACTTATTTCAGCACAAAAGCCCTGGAAATCCTACGGGAACCAAACAACATTATTACTGTAGGAATATTTCTGCTACTGAATCATGAGTAAGAGTATGACAAGCCTAGGAATATGTGACGTGTAAGAATTAACGTTCATTCAAATAAAAAAGTAAGCAACGTTTACATTACCATACTAAGAATGTTAGCCATCTAACACATTCGCACTGTCAGCATACCTCTAGTCTCAGCCATGCATTTCTCTGCGTTCTTCTTTCCCACATCTCTCACAAATATGAGTGTCGATTGGCTATTTATTTGTGACGTATAACCAATCTGATAATTCTGCCGACGAGACCTTGAGCATTTAAAGTGCCTTTAAAACTTTTATCTGAAGTTGTATCAGACAAATGAACAATTCTGATTATTGTAAAAAGTCAAACCCTATTACCAAGCTGATTTAATTTTTTTACTCAAAGCAATAGCTTTTGCAAGTGATGCAATAAAAATGATTGAAATAACAATGTGTCTGAAATGGGGTATTTTATTTGCCATTTGTCCTTTTCACTCCACAGAATAGAATAAAATGTATAATTAATGTGTATGTTAATGACCAGTATGGGGAAATGTGAATTTTCTGTGGGGCCAGTGGGTTTGAAACTTCCTGGCCCCAAAACATTTTAATAGTCCCTCCTTCCAACAGTTGTAATCTCAGCGTTACAACACAAAACCAAACACTTTAGTTACTTAGCATGTTAAATTCTTTATGAAATGTATTCTGGATACATAAAACATATATTTTTTTTAACAGCATCACAGAGCTGGTGGATGTTAGAGACCTTGCGCTCCTCCACCTTCCAACCGAGGATGACCCACAGATGCTCAATAGCGTTTAGGTCTGAAAACATGCTTGGCCAGTCCATCAACTTTACCCTCTTCTTTAGCAAGACAGTGGTCGTCTTGGAGGTGTGTTTGGGGTTGTTATGTTGAAATACTGCCCTGCTGCCCATTCTGCAAAGGGAGGGGTTCATGCTCTGCTTCAGTATGTCACAGTATATGCTGGCATTCATGGTTCCCTCAATAAACTGTAGCTCCCCAGTGCCGGCAGCACTCATGCAGCCCCAGACCATGACACCCCCACCACCATGCTTGACTGTAAGCAAGACACACATCTTTGTACTCTTCACCGGAATGCCACCACGCACGCTTGACACCATGTGAACCAAATACGTTTCTTAGTCTCATCAGACCACAGGAAAAGGTTCCAGTAATCCATGTCCTTAGTGTGCTTGTCTTCAGCAAACTGTTTGCTGGCTCTCTTGAGCATCATCTTTAGAAGAGAGTCATGATTCCTGGGACAACAGCCATGCAGACCAATTCGATGCAGTGTGCGGTGCATGGTCTGAGCACTGACAGGCGGAGCCCCCCCACCCCTTCAACCTCAGCAATGCTGGCAGCATTCATACGCCTATTTCCCAAAGACAACCTCAGGATATGACGCAGAGCACGTGCACTCAGCTTCATTGGTTGACTATGGCGAGGCCTGTTCTGAGTGGAACCTGACCTGTTGAACCACTGTATGGTCATGGCCAGCGTGCTGCAGCTCAGTTTCAGGGTCTAGGCAACCTTCTTATAGACTAGGCCATCTTTATGTAGGGCAACAATTTCCTTTTTCAGATCTCCAAGGGCTCTTTGCCATGAGGCACCATGTTGAACTTCCAGTTACCAGTATTAGAGCGATGACACCAAATTTAACACATGGTTAATTGGGTCCAATTTGGACATTTTCACTTAGGGGCCTACTTGCCAGTGGTTTAGACATTAATGGCTGTGTGTTGAGGTATTTTGAGGGGACAGCAACATTTATACTGTTATACAAGCTGTACACTCACTACTTTACATTGTAGCAAAGTGTAATTTCTTCTGCGTCACATGAAAAGATATAATCAAATATTTACAAAACAGCCTATGCATGCATACGTGTAGTTAATACACAGGTTTGCATAAACACAAAGGTGTAACATTTATTGTGCAGTTAATGAACAGGGCAGTTCATTGAGCATGTTCCGGATTACAAAACAACTGGAGGATTAAAAATACAATTAAAAAAAATATCTAAATTTTGGAAAATGTATTAGTCACCTCATGATTTTACTGGCCTGGGGCCATCATTAGTCAAGCCCAGTATTGTGACTAGTTTTCAGGCCTGCTCTTAGGAACACATCAATGAAAACGGTGAAGAGGGAGGCCATCTGTTGTTCAATAAAAACAAATCTGCATTTTAGATTGCACACAAAGTTATTAGTCATCTCACAGTCATTCCAATGAGGCTGTAACATAACATTTGGAAAACATGAATATGTCTGAATATTTTCAGAATGCACTGGATATTATGCATATTCTAATATCACAATGTAAGAATTATATCCACTTAACAGCCATAATATTATGACCAACTGCCTAATATTGTGTAGATCCCTTTTTGCCACAAAAACAGCCCTGACCTGCGAGACACTTCTCCAAGAGACCTCTGAAGGTGAGCTGTGGTATCTGGCACAAAGACGTTAGCAGCAGATCCTTTAAGTCCGTTAAGTTGCGAGGTGGGGCCTCCATTGATCGGACTTGTGTGTCCAGCATATCCCACAGGCCCTCGATTGGATGGAAATCTGGGGAATTTGGAGGTCAACTCAACACCTTGAAATTGTTGAGTTCCTCAAACCATTCCTGAACCATTTTTGCTTTGTGGCAGAGCAGATTATCCATGCCATCAGGCAATACCGTTGCCTTGAAACGGTCTGCCAAAATGCTGAGGTAGGTGGTACATGTCAAAGCAATATCGACATGAATGGCAAGACCCGATTTTCCCACACAACACTGCCCCCCAACCATCATTCTTCCCATAGTGCATCCAGGTGCCATGTGTTTTCCAAGTAAGCAACGCACACGAACCCGGCCATCGATGTGATGTAAAATAACTTGATTCTGACTAGGCCTTCTTCCATGACTCTGTTGCTTCCATTGCCCCCATGACCCTGTCGCCGGTTCAACACTTCTCCTTCCTTTGACCACTTTTGATAAGTACTGACCACTGCAGACCGGGAAAACCCCACAAGGGCTGTAGATTTGGAGACTTCTGACCCAGTCGTCTGGCCATCAAAATTTGGCCCTTGCCGTTATCGCTCAGAAACATGAGCGTGCAGGTTTTTCCTGCTTCGAACACATTAAATATGAGGACAGAATGTTCACTTGCTGCCTAATATATCCCATCCACTCACAGGTGCCATGATAACAATATTATGAGTGTTATTCACGTCACCTGTCAGTGGTCATAAGGTAATGGCTGATCGGTGTATATTGCATTTTAAAACAATAAAAAAGTAAAAAGCACTTGTTGGAAGTGTGTCAAGGGACTACAAACTCTCTTTGCAAATTCTAATGCTGGACAGAAGTTATTCTCACAAAATGTTTATAATCAGGTGATCTCGATTTCAGAAAACCAATGTTTGACAACGGCTTACAAGTTAACTGACACTAAGAAACACAAGTGAGGTTTTGTTAGGAAAGAAAAAAAACATGAACAGCAAAAACCTAGGTTTATCACACAGGCCTGCTCAATATTTTGTTCAAGTCACACAAACATTTCGGTTATCCTCAAAACAATCACTTTCCTAAATTACATTGAATACTATTATTGCAACATTTCCCATAAAATATTGGATGTCCCTTTCCATCAAACACCAAGCTGCACATACCTTAGGGTCGGCCAGTGCATTGATGACATTTCCAAGGGCAAGAAGTGAGCGGTTAATATTAGCACCTTCCCGCTGACGTGCCCCCTTTGCATTAGTTGAACTCAATCGTTCTGAGCCAGCAAGGTCAATCAGGCTCATTTTGGCCACACGAACATTTGGATTAAGGCTGGCTGTTCTGTCCTGTTGTTTCAAGTAGATCTAGATGACAATAAAATAATTACAATTATCACTTGTCCAACGATTGCTGAGTGAAATGTTTAGGACAGCTTGCCACCTAGTAAAAAGGAGTAAAAACTGAGGATTCTCTCTATGGTGTACCTGAAATACAGCATGAGACCTTGAAGAGGTGGCATTCATATCGGTGGGGTGCTGTGTTCGATTCCGATTGCCATAATCCAAAGCTTCGAGAATGTGCTCAGCAGATTTTGGCTACAAATGCAGTCATAAAGATAAAGTACAGAATTCATTTTTAATTTTTATTATAAACACTGAACCACAGTAAAAACAGACAGGAATTGAACTGCTTTTTACAAACCTTGTGCAGGGTAAGGCCTTGAACAACCACTCCTGTTGAGGGGTCTTCCCTCACTGCCAGAGGGCCCACATTAGCCAAGAGGTCCCGGATCTGCTCATTATAGACCTGCAAACCAGTTATGACAATCTAAATACAGTTTTTAAGAAATCTCTGATTATTCATGCATAGAATGGTATGGGCAGTCCCCATTGGAAGTTCATTTATAGCGTCTCGTCTCAGACCCGGGTTTAATGTGATGCATCAGGGTCAACACCCCCCACACTTTAGAATGTTACTCCATATTTATTACATTAATATTTATATTGCACATCTCCACATTCTGTAAAGAAGAAATATGCAGGTGTAGTTAACTGGGTTACTCAGGCAAATTGGGGTGAGCTTGGAGGTCCAAAACACGACCTTGAGTTTGAGACATACCACATGCAGTGAACAAATGTGCCTCTGTGTTTGTCATTACAGTTGAGCTATGAAGTAATGAATGCATAAAGTATTGTATAATTCAAAATGTATTCACCACGGGATCCATACAAACATGTTTGAACACAAGGCCAATAAATTATCTTATTTATCTTAAAACTTAATTGATGACGAATAACTGAGTCACATTAAAAGCGCTGCATGGCGTTCATCAGAAAAATTGAACCTCACCACTGCCATCCCTGCATTTCAGTTGAACATCCACTTTGAACATTCAATTTGCTTCTTGGCACTTGTAGTATTGCCATTGTACTTGCATTTTTACAACTGTTACACACACACGTCTGCCTCAAGGACCTCGATCTTTGCATTATGGTTGTTCATGCTACCGTACGAAGGTACACTTTCTATTGCAACATTTGCACATATTGTATGCCATTTAGAAATTGCTATTTGTACATGGACAACTGTCATGCAATATAATGCAAATTAATTATTTTAAAATCATACAGTGTGATTTTCTGGATTTTTGTTTTAGATTCTCTCACAGTTGAAATGTACCTATGATAAAAATACAGACCTCTAAATGCTTTGTAAGTAGGAAAACCTGCAAAATTAGCAGTGTATCAAATACTTGTTCTCCACACTGCACATAATACACCCTATATTTGCACTGCAGGTTAGATGCTTATAGCATTTAATTGTAATGTACTTGTACTGTTCTATGACAACGTTGAATGTAAATTGTGTCTGAGTTGTGTCCAACTTGCTCATATAGTTCAGATTATATACAATTGCTACCCACAGTAGCCTACAAGAAAAGTCTTTTGTAAATTGTATTGATGAAAAACAGTCAAGTGTAATACATTTGTGAAATTGATTATTGGTGATAGTTGGTATTTCATTTTGTGAATAATTATTTAGCATAATACATTTGTAGAATCTTAATCTTCAATAAATCATAGGATGAATGAGATTTGGTTTCTGTTTCTCAGAACTATCTAAACAAAAACATTAATGTACAACACATTTGCTGAATTGATAATTGGTGATTCTTGGTATTACGTTCTGTGAAAAATCACTTAGCCTAATACATTTGTAGAAGCTTACTAAAATAAGCAGAGAAAATTCAAAGAGATAATGTGAATGCAATTTTGTTTCCTTTTTTCTCCCAAGACAAACAGTAACATGTAACAACTTCGTTGAATTGGGAGTTGGCCATGGATAAAGAATGACTGGTATTTCTTTTATTAAAATATTTAGATTTACATTTGATGAATTAGCATACACAAAAAGCTGAATATCCTATTGAAAAACAGTATTGTGATTCATTTGTTGAATTTTCAAGTGGACTATTTTGTTTGTATTATGTTTCAATAATAGGAGGGAGGAAGGTAGTGATTGCAAAATGAGGCCTCATTAGCGCGGCTTCCTTCATTTTAGCAGCAGGATATTATGCTGGCAGCACTCAGATTTTCTTAATCACAATTAAAGCCATCATTGTTAACATATAGTTAACAATCTTGTTGGTAAAAAACGGAAAAAATTTGAACATACATTAAACAAACTAGATTGTTAACTATATTGCCTTATATTTCAATGATTACTATTATTTTGAAAAACAATCTGAGTTAGAGCTGCTAGCATAATATCCTGCTGTTAGAAGAACGGTAATGAAGCCTCGAATGGCCATCACTAGTGGGTGTAGCTTTCAAATTGTCAGTTTTATTTTAATTACAAACTAAAACGCTACTTCCTAGGGGCAAGTCGGGGTCCTAGTGATAATTTATTTTTATTTTTTAAAGCCAGACAATTATACTTGTTTGCAATTTACCTTATTGTAGGGTTGGGTGATAATGGTTATCAAGTTAACAAATTTACAGTTTCGATAAGAAAAGGGGTAAGACCCGTCACTAGTTAGTGCTAGTTAGATTTGTCACATATTTGCAATAAATTGCATGTAGAGATAACTGATTGTTTTTCTTATTTAACACTCAATTAAGAATATTTATAAATGAAAACAGCAGTAGTTTTACATGGATATTTTCATTTAAAATGTAAGGATTAGTTAGGGTATTATCCTTACTTGATTACTAATATGTAACTTAGAAGTATACTTTGTTAAACCACATGTGATCCATAACGTAGCAGCAATTGAATACCCATGAGGTATTATGGTAAACCTCATTGGTTGAAAATGAACAATAACATGGATGTAACTAATGATGTAATTAATCACAAAAATATTTCTCTTCTTGATTACAATCCAAAGATGTGAGTGAGCTTCAAAAGGGTACATGGAAAAAAGATTTGCTTAGCCAACCATGTGAAACTAGGTAACAAATGATTAAAAGAATTCTGCAAAACAATCTCACACAAACAAAATCAAAAGTTTACCTCAAGATAAGAGAATGCTACATCAAATACTTTTTCTTCCTTTACTTGTTCCATGCGATTGAAAAGCTCATTCATTGTGAGATACATCACACCTGGGTCGTTGCTTGAGCCCAACATGGTGTGCGTCTTGCCTGCTCCTGTTGCACCATAGGCAAAGACTGTGAATTATAGAAATAAGGATTAGTAAAGAAACAATGTGAATTAGGGCTGCATGATTATTAGAACTATGTCCAACATTGCAGTACCAGCAATATAAAAAATGCCAACTTGCGCAATTTTGGGTTTAAAAGGTGAAGACACTCGCCACCACATTAAATTAGTATACAATATTTTAAATGTCTTGAAATTAGTAATAATGGTTAATGGTTTCAAAAGCACTGAGCATATTTTTCTTATTCAGTTAGCAAAACTTTATGATCTCATTTCTGAAGAGGAGCTCTGTCAAATTGTTTGGAAATCTCAGTTCATTATTGAAATATTTTTAAGTAAATACATTTTCCACAATTTCATATTTTATCCAAATCAGGCAGCCGCAGAGTGAAATTTCATTCCCATGTAAAAAAAACATGGGTTTAAATGTGAAATCTACTGTTACTCTTACAAAACCAAGACAAAGAAATAGTCTGCAGTGCCTGTTCTATAGTAATACTGTGAACAGGGAGTAATATTCAATGATTATATATAGACTCCCTTTGGCGCCACAGCTCACTGTATTGTCATTCATATATAAAAACAAAATATTCATTAGCAAAGACTCCTAGAAGGCAAACTTTAAATGAAAGACAATTCAAAAGTATTTAGTCAGACACCAATTGTGCAAGTTCTCCCACCTAAATAGATGAGAGAGGCTCGTAATTTTCATCATAGGCACACTTCAACTATGAGAGACAAAATGAGAAATAATATCCAGAAAATCACATTGAAGGATTTTTAATGAAATTATTTGTAAATTATGGTGAAAATAAGTATTTGGTCAATAACAAAAGTTCATCTCAATACTTTGTTATATACCCTTTGTTGGCAATGACAGAGGTCAAACATTTTCTGTAAGTCTTCACAAGGTTCACACACTGTTGCTGGTATTTTGGCCCATTCCTCCATGCAGATCTCCTCTATTGCAGTGATGTTTTGGGGCTGTCGCTGGGCAACACGGACTTGCAACTCCCTCCAAAGATTTGCTATGGGGTTGAGATCTGGTGACTGGCTAGGCCACTCCAGGAGCATGAAATGCTTCTTATGAAGCCACTCCGTTGCCCGGGCGGTGTTTGGGATCATTGTCATGCTGAAAGACCCAGCCTCATTTCATCTTCAATGCCCTTGCTGATGGAAGGAGGCTTTCACTCAAAATCTCACGATAAATGGCCCCATTCATTCTTTCCTTTAAAAGGATCAGTCTTCCTGATCCCTTTGCAGAAACACAGCCCCAAAGCATGATGTTTCCACCGCCATGCTTCACATTATGTATGGTGTTCTTTGGATGCAACTCAGCATTCTATCTCTTCCAAACACGACAAGTTGAGTTTTTCCCAAAAAGTTATATTTTGGTTTCCTCTGACCATATGGCATTCTCCCAATCCTCTTCTGGATCATCCAAATGCTCTCTAGCAAACCTCAGATGGGCCTGGACATGTACTGGCTTAAGCAGGGGGATATGTCTGGCACTGCAGGACTTGAGTCCCTGTGTTACTGATAATAGCCTTTGTTACTTTGGTCCCAGCTCTCTGCAGGCCATTCACTAGGTCCCCCCCATGTAGTTCTGGGGTTTTTGCTCACCGTTCTTGTGATCATTTTGACCCCACGGGATGTGATTTTGCGTGGAGCCCCGGATCGAGGGGGATTATCAGTGGTCTTGTATGTCTTCCATTTTCTTATAACTGCTCCCGCAGTTGATTTCTTCACACCAAGCTGCTTACCTATTGCAGATTCAGTCTTCCCATACTGGTGCAGGTCTACAATTTTCTTCCTGGTGTCCTTTGACAGCTCTTTGGTCTTGGCCATAGTGGAGTTTGTAGGGTGACTGTTTGAGGTTGTGGACATGTGTTTTATCCTGATTACAAGTTCAAACAGGTGCCATTAATACAGGTAATGAGTGGAGGACAGAGGAGCCTCTTGAAGAAGTTACAAGTCTGTGAGAGCAAGAAATCTTGCTAGTTTGTAGGTGACCAAATTGTTATTTTACCAAGGAATTTACCAATAAATTGATTTTTGTTTAAGTGTACCTATGATGAAAATCACAGGGAGAACTTGCACAATTGGTGGCTGACTAAATACTTTTTTGCCCCACTGTACAAAAGGACCCAGATTTTTTTCTATAGGCTCTGGCATACATTGCACTGGTCAATATAGTAAGGTCAAGCCAAGCTTTCTAGCAATTTTTGCAATTTGCAATCTATTAAGACCTATGTTACTGGTCACACGTGCCTCCTCGCAACTACCGGTATAAACGCTGCCTTGTGTAGCCTACTGTTAACGAGCAATTATTTACACCTTTCAACCGAGATTGAGGGATAATGTAGCTTGTTTTGAACGTGTTGGTGTGGAGTTGTAAGGTGTATATGCTTAAATCTAACAGAACATTTTCACTGAGATCAGAGACAATATCTCCATTAATGTTCCTGTGTGTTTCGTGTTGGAGGTGGCATTACGGCAGCTTTCCAGATATATCACAATGGACAGGTACAGGGTACTATCTGCAGTGGAAAACAAACCGAGGCGAGCTGGCACTATCCGGTGGAAAAGATCCCCAAGTCTGTTCTCATCCCTATTATTCCCAACTTGTTTTTATTGAAAAATAACTTTCAGTATACCCTGCAAGACAAGTCAGTTGTAAACAGTTGCATAATGGTTAGTTAAACATTTAAACCAACAGTTATTGTTAATTCTTACATAAAAACTGTAGTACTAACATATGAATATTAACAAATAAGTTATATAATAACAGTGTAAATAGGCATACAAACATTGGGCAGTTGTGCACAGTAGACCCACTCCCATTTTCTTACCTGTACAATTATAACCATTCAACACTCCATCAAGTATCCCTTTAGTGGTGTTCTCAAAGATATCCACCTGAGACGAATGCTCCCCAAAAACATGATCAAAGACAAATTGCAGGTCCTTGTTAGATCTTTTGTTGAGATCCCTGTTCCGCAGTCTTGGCCCACCAAAAAAGGTAGTTTGCTGTTCCTTGGGGTCAAATATAAGCATGTGGTTGTCTACAACATGGACCACATTCCTAAAGTTCTCACACTCCTTGTCATCGATTGGCCGCACACGAACAACAACTTTGACATGGCTGCACACATCCATGGCTCTTCTTCCTATACATTTACCTAGTTGAGAGATCACAGAAAACGTTGTCACCATCATGATAGGATAATCAAAGTTAACTTTTTCCAAATTAATGATTGCAGAGCAGGGCTGTACAATGACACCATTTCACTCTCATGTACTACTGCAAACATGTAGGGGACTAAGCTATAATGACACTACCGTTCAAAAGCTTGGGGTCACTCATAAATGTCAATGTTTGGGAAATACAAAATATTATTTCAATTTGTCCATTGAAATAACATCAAGCTGATCAAAAATACAGTGTAGACATTGTGAATGTTTTAAATGACTACAGTAGCTGGCAACAGTTATGGAAAATCTACATAGGTGTACAAAGGCCCATTATCAGAAACCATAATTCCTGTGTTCCAATGGCACGTTGCTTGACAATCCATGTTCCTAAAAGCTAAGTGATCATAAGAAATCCTTTGCGATAATGTTAGCACAGCAGAAAACAGATGCAATAAAATTGGCCTTGAGACAAGTTCAGTATGTACAACAGCATTTGCGAGTTTGAATACAGGCTCAAAAACACACACACACACAAAAAATATTTTCTTCTGAAATTCAGACTATTCTTGTTCTGACAAATTGTGGCTATTCCATGCGAGGCATTGCCAAATAATTTAAGATCGCATGAAACAATGTGCAGTACTCTCTTCAAATAACAGCAAAAACTAGTTCTAACCGGAATAGATTGAGCAGTGGGAGGCTCCGGTGCACAACCATGCAAGAGGACAAATACATTAGATTGTAAAGCTTGAAGACAGGGTGCCTCACAAGTCCTCAACTGGCAGCTTTATAAAATAGAACTCAGAAAATACCATTCTACATCAACAGTGAGGATGCTGGCTTTCAAGGGTAATGTGCATAGATTAAGATGGGCAAAACAAGACACTGGAAAGAAGAACTCTGCCTAGAAGGCCAGCTACAATTGTCATTTAATATAGAGCCCGGACGATTTGTCTGCGGGACGATATTATAGGCCAATATTCAGCATTATCCAACCTACTGGTATCAACATTTATAACAGCCGATAAACGAAGATTTAAAAAACTAAAAATGGAAGAAACACCCTTCAACCATGTTATGAGTGTTGGTGTTGCATAGTTAGTCCACCAGAGGGCACTCTACAACATCCCTGCTGGCAACACCCGTGTTCAGAATGCTACAAACCCTACAACCAGTTGATCCAGCCAGAGTCGGGCAGAGTGAACAAGTTCCACAAAGGGCCATGTGTCTGCAGGTCTTAGTTTTTTCCTATGAACTGGTTCCCAGATCATACCTAAATAACCAGGTGAAGGTAGAAACTAACCAATTATTAACCTAATTAGTAAAAAAGTACAAGGAGAGAGAAAAACCCGCAGACACACAGCCCTCCGTGGAATAGTTTGGACACCCCTGTCATAGACATTATCTAGCCACAAAGCTTGCTAATGCCATGGCTATCAGTGGAAGACCGCTAACATTAATGAGCTTGGAAACCACAAACTTATTCTGCCTAAATAAAGCTAATGATTATTGTATTTATAACTAGCATATCTGTAGTTACAGTGCCTGCATTGTAAAACCTAAGTTAGGCATGCAAGGAGACAATATATACAGAGAAAGGGTATCAAACATAGCTTGTGCATACAAGTTAGCTTTTCTTTTCCACGTGTGTGAAATCCAATCAGTCAAGCATGCATTGCTGACTGTCGTTCTGCCGCAGCATTAACGAGTCACCATGGATTTAGTGCATCACTAAGTAGGAGATTTTAGAAGGCAGGCAGCAAATGATTATTGAAAATGGTTTGTTGTAGCTTGATGGACAGAATTAAAAGAGTGCAAGTAAAAGGATAAGCAAGAGGACATTGTAATTATAAGGTAGCTTATAAGGCAATATTACACACAAGAAAAACATTAGAAGTGACCTTTGTCTTGATGATGATGATGTTTAATCATCGTCATCATCATCGATTTGTTTTATTATTACTGTCAATAATAATTATAGTAGGAATAGTAATAGTTGTGGCTGTAGCAGCAATCATTTAGTTTTTATTTTATATGTCTCCTGGCTTGTTTACTTTATATTTTGACAGACGGCAAGTGGTGGACAAAGTCAAGTATGGGTGTATTTCACCAAAGGCCTATCAGGTTCATTCACATGCAACATCTGTACAGCCTCAAATAAAATTGTGAGCACGCCTTGAATCAAAATACAAAGACATCTACGAGATGTCGCACAAACTTGTCTTGAATTTTTTATTTAGTCCCACACAGGACAGTACACTGGAGAGACATTTCCGTCCGTGCTTGAGGAATGGGAAATTGATGAGGAGCGGGTCATGTTTGCGCTCAGGGACAGTGGTGCAAATATGGTGAATATGCATGCGCCTTGAGACGCCAGACCTCAGATGCAGTGCTTACATACTGCACCTGGTTATAAATTATGGCCTTAGTTCCCAGAGAGCAGTGGTGGACATTCTGGCAAAGCACAAGAAAATTGCTACACACATTACCATTCTGTTACAGCTCTGCAATGCCAGTCTAAAATTCAGCTAGTTGTCCCCCTTAGCATTCCAGCATACAGGCAGTACAGACGAAGTGGAACTCTACACTACACATGTTGGTGAGGATGATCGAACAAAAAAAGCCATCACGGCATATGCTAGCGCCCATGGACATTTCTCATGTCTGTCAGCAGAGGCATGGTCCAGTGTGTCGAACCTGGTCTGTTGGACCACTGGAGGTGACACAGATTCAGTACAGCAGACTCATCTACATCCTGCATTTTACAATGCACAGCAGTGTTACGCCGTTTACTTGAGTCAGAGGGACCAACCGCCAGGAGTATTCAAACCATGAGAAAAACCATGCTGGATAACTTGCAAAAAAGGTTTGCAAAAGTCAAGGACTAAAGAGAAAAAGTGAAAACCTGGGTGTAAGAGGCAATGGAGACCAGTCCAACAGATTCTGCCACTGCCAGTCTCTTAGTACTTGGTCCTCTGTCATTTACCGAAAGTGTCAAAACACAAAACTAACCGTTTCACCAGACTGTCAGCTTCGGCAAGGCAGTAAATGTCCACCCTCTGTGGCGAGCAAGAATGTTCAGCACAATAAGGAATATTTTATATTTATTGTTTTGTTTTTCAATAAAACATTTGAAAACTTGCTTGAGACACTCAATTGAAAAGGGCAGCGAAAGATATCTACGAGCTCAAACAAAAGCGAACATTACCTCAGTGCAAAAAATGTATTTACCTGTTTCAACTTTGATGGAACTCCAATGCACTGTCGCAAGTTCCCGACTAGATTGGACAAATGTGAGTCTTTTTACAAAGGCACTGACAACTTTCGCAAACAGTCCCTGACCAGCCATGGCAATAGCAAACTGCGCCTGGTCTGCATATCAGCCAAGCTGGTGGCTGACAATACATTTTCAGGTCCCTCGGTCTTACAGATCAGGAGTTAAAATGCAGATGCCCATTGGGTGATTGCACGACTGATAACAACGGCATACATAATAACTAAGACGGACAAGACATTCATCTTGTTAATTTTTGTTATCAGTCGTGCAATCAATTGTTAATGAGCCCTGGTTAGTAAAAATTCTTCACCACTAATAATGCTTTGAAATGCTTATACTGGCCTGCTTTTGCAGGTGTATATTACACTCATCTCCAATATGGAAGAGATTTATAGTATTAATAAGAAATAATCATGAGTGTTTCAAAAAGTGCATTCCAACTTTCTTTAAAATCACTTTATAAAATGTTATTGATCCTTTAACATAATGTGTAGAAATGCAACAATCCAATCCAGGAATCATGACTGTCTAATACCATCAGAAAATACAGGTCCATGTACTAGTGACAGTAACTATGTAATGAGCCACGACACAGATTGTCCTAACAATGTACATTAAACACATCAAGTTGTTGATTATGTAGACTGAAAGAAATGGGGGATATACCTTGCAATCTTAACCAAAATGTCTGCAGTCGGGACATTACACATGAAAAGCAAACTGGTAGTTTCAAACTGAGTGACATTTGCTAACCTAACACAAGTGTGCTAGGTATCATCACTAAACAGCAAGCCAACCAGTTTTGTGCTGTTCAGCCTTTCCTTCCAGTTCTTGGCTAACCCCCTAAAGTGCCTAAAGTTCATCTAGCAGCACTTTGAACACATTGTGAAAAACAAAAAGCAAAAGATTCCAATTCAAAATATAAATATGGGATCTGTACTCCCAACTATTTGACTTGCATTAAACACGACAAAGCTATAGGTCTTTCCCCCATCCTCATCTTGACACCACATAATTTATCCCATCAGCTTCCTTCAGCTGTAGGCTACTTAGCTATGCTACTTGCGGTCATCCGGCATTGTCACGTTCATATATTTAAATTGTTAGTGACATAAATATGTTAATTGTATAATTACACACTGTATATTGCATATACAGTTTGTTGGAAACAGTGGATTACATACCCAAGTGTTCACACGTGCACATTTGGAAGTTGGCTAGCACCACCCTTAGCCAAGGGCTAGCTGGCCCTGCCCTGGCTAGCCCCAGAAACAGAGACAATAACCAGTGTGAAACAGGGTCAAGAAAAAAAAAAACAGAGGACGCTTACTGTCCAATCACAACACCTGCCCATTCACTTAATTTACAAACGCTCTTGACATGCACTATTACTCACTGCACAGAATTTCTGTTTCAGTCCTTACATTCTGAAAACTTCAGTCATTGCATCATACATGTTAAATCTTAGCGAAGCAGTTACTGTAGATTGCTTTGGATGTAAATCTAGCAAATGCCAAAAAGATTCAAGGACTGAAACAGAAATTCTGTGCTGTGGGTTTTAGTGCGTGTCAAGAGCGTTTGTAAATTTTGTGAATGGGCAGGTGTTGCGATTGGACAGTAAGCGTCCTATGGTTTTGACCTGACAATCATCAACTAAAAATGCAACAACCCCAAGTATGTGCAATTATACAGAATTTAGACTCAACATCAAAAGAAAGATAACAGCCTGCTTGTGATCTTAAATCTTTCAAACAACAAAAAAAAAATACATAAAAAAAGCATTTCCCCACCTCACGCTGCTGCTACACTTTTGTTGACTGATGGAAAATGGCGGTCAATGTCTTTTTCACAGTTAAATTTACACTTTCATTACATTGTTACATACTTTCACTACAGCAAGATAGGTTTAACCAGGCCAAATATTTCAATCTTCTAAAATGAAGCTCAAATTTACCTCTCCCCCCAACCATTTTCCTTTTTTATCATTATTACCTACTGTAATAAGACAGTTGAATTTACTTATTATGTAACATTAATTAAGATTATAAATCTGAGGTAGTGTGGCAATATTTGTAATAGTCAACTACGGCAGCGCCCATTAATTCGCTTGCAGCTCAGACTGAGGGTGAAGAATTACAAAGACCACAAAAGTTAGATCTGTAACCTTACAATAATACATCTCTATTAAAATAGTTAAATTATAAAATGAACTTTTATAGCTTTCTATAGCCTCTAACTATAGGTCTATGACACCCAGGCAGAAATTGTGACATTTTGGCATATATGTTGAAAATGACTAATCATGCAAAAAGTCAATTAATTAAGGATAGTGATCATACGGAACCGTTCATTATCACATAGTTGTTTGTTATCTTCATGATTTAAGAAGGAACCAATCACCCAAATGGTGCTGAGGAAAACATTACATACCCTTGAATGTTTGGCCTTGTTACAGACACACAAGGTGACACACACAGGAGAAAATGGCAATTATAGGTGAATTCCCCACACCTGTGGCATTTTAAGTTGCAATCAGTGTCTATGTATAGTCAATGAGTTTGTTAGCCCTCACATGGATGCACTGAGCAGGCTAGATACTGAGCCATGGGGAGCAGAAAAGAACTGTCACAAGACATGGAACAAGTTAATGGAAGTTTATAAAGATGGAAAAGGATATAAAGACATCCAAAACCTAGCAAATGCCCGTCAGTACTGTTTAATCACTTATTAAGATGTGGAACATTTGGTAATCACTTGATACAAAGTAAAGGTCAAGTAGACCAAGAAACTTGTCAGCGAAAACTGACAGAAGAATTGTTTAGGGTACACAGAAAACCCCACAGGGAACATGAAGAGAAATACAGGCTGCACTAGAAAAAGACATGGTTGCTTCAAGCACACTATGACAGTACTTGAAGAAAAAGGAGCTGCATGGTTGAGTTGCCAGAAAGAAGCCTTTACTCCATCAATGCTACAAAAGCCAGGTTACAACTATGTCCAACAACACCTTGACACTCCTTACAACAATTTGGAATGACAAGACCAAAACAGAGCGTTACGGTCACAACAGTAAGTACTACATTCTGAGAGGGTTCAACAAGGCCTATAGTGAACCAGAATACCATCCCCACTGTGAAGCATGGTAGTGGCTCTGATGTTTTGGGGGCGTGCGCTCTAATGGCATGGGGAACCTTGTGAAAATACAAGGCAAGATGAATGCAGCATGTAATCAGAAAATACTGGCAGACAATTTGCATTAAAGCTGTGCATTGAGAAGCGCTTGGACTTTCCAGCACAATAATGACCTTAAGCACAAGGCCAAGTTGTACCAGAAGAAAAATGTGAAGGTTCAGGAGTGGCCATAACAGTCCCCTGAGCTTAATATCATCAAGCCACTCTGAGGAGATCTCAAAAGTGCGGTTCATGCAAGACGATCAGACGTTGCATGACCTGGAGGCATTTTGCCAAGACGAATAGGCAGCTATACCACTCGTGAGAATTTGGGGCCTTAGAGAACTATTAAAAAAGACTGCATGCTTTCACTGAAGCTAAAGGGGGCAATACACAACATTAAGGGCATGCAGATGTGAACAGTGGTCAGTTGATTTTGTTCTTTGTTGCCATGTTATATTATTGTCCCATTCTGTTATGACCCACAGTTGAATGTAAATCCCATAAGATGTTGACTGTTCACACATGTTTCCTTTACAAAATGGTACATACATTACCAATACTCAAAGGGTGTGCAAACATTTGAGCACAACTGTATGAATCCACAGTTAAACTGTTGTACACTTCTGAAGCCTCAGAAAAAAATGGCTACTAGGGTGTGATTGAACACATATTCGTACCATTTGATACAGAACGTTCACTTTGGTACGCTGTGTGATCCGAATGAATATAGGCCAGTTTTAACCACACAAACTCAGAATTTCCCCAGGAGACGGATATTGGAGCAGTAACTTAGCAACTGAAGTAGCCTAGAACATTTAACACAGCCTCGTAAATAAATATGGCAAACACAAACGACAACCAAGAGCTTGAGAACCTCCTGTATCTTTCAGATCTCTCGTTTGGGAAAATAACAGATTTCCAGTTAAAGCTTCACTAGGTTGGATTTGTTCTGTAAAGAAGAAAAATCAAGATTGATCCCCTATAAACATGTTTATGCTGATGAAACACTCACTTGTCTGTCATGCACACCAGGTGCTGTTTGCTATTGCCATGGCTGCTCAGGGACTGTTTGCAAAAGTTGTCAGTGCTTTTGTAAAAAGACCCAAATTTATGCGCTCTAGCCGGGAACTTAGGACCGACGACACTGCAGAGTTGCATTGAAGTCAAAATAAGTACATAATTTTTTACTCCGAGGTACACGTTCACTTTTGTTAGAGCTCCTAGTTATCCTTCACTACCTTCAATTGAGTGACTTGTGTGAGTTTTTTTACGTTTTATTGAAAAACAATACCAAACAGCCACGTGTCACATCACTGCTCAACTCTTGACTGGCGAACAGCATTTGAAAGGAGGCCAAAGGTAGTTATTTGTGCGTGTCAGATTACGAAACAGCTGG
This sequence comes from Esox niger, assembly GCA_016801105.1. NCBI lineage: Eukaryota > Metazoa > Chordata > Actinopteri > Esociformes > Esocidae > Esox > Esox niger. The sequence goes on from JACXGJ010000687.1 coordinate 40,467, forward strand.
AGAATGACGAGTATATAATTTAAAAAATATATCTCACATTTTTTTTGCAGTGGCCCAATCACAAGTAACTTGTTCGTTTTATTAGTCCCAACCTAACTTTTTACTGGCTTGGGGCCATCGTTATTTCCAAGCCATGGACACAACACACCTTTGTTTTATAATGAGCAGGCAACAAAAAACATTACATTTAATACATTAAATAATTTTGGCTCACATTATAGATCAATGATCAATTTTCCTAATTGGTCCATGAGAAAGGGACATCAACTGGTTGACAATCACTGGTTTAAGTGAAAATCTGCTGACCTGACTGCTGGTTAATCAGTGCATTCCTAGTTTTACCCATTTTCATTGCTTTAAATCAGTGTTTCATAAACCTGGTCCTCAGGATCCAAGTTTTTGTTTTTTCCCCTTGCACTCATACATCTGATTCAAAGAAGGCTGGATAAAGCACTGCTATTCAACTCAGGCCCAGACAGACATGAGATGTTAACTTTTACTTAGTACTTCATTGCTATCACCTGGTGTCCCTAATCTGAAGCTGTCCTTTATTAGAAAGGATGAAAACTACACGTGTTCAGGCACTTGGACTGATGGCGTTGAATAGCCCTGCTTTCAATTATGGACTTTTATTTTGGATGTGAAAATAGGAGATGGTTGGGATTAGAACTGCACCTAACAACTACCCAGATAATGTATTAATCAGCCAATTATCAAGATTATTCAATTAACAACAACAAAAACTATTCTGTAATTAAATACAAGAGTTATATCACATAAGTTGTTGTTCTTCTTGCTCAAGCTTATAAATTATAAAAAATGTGAATGTGTCAAATAAAGTTTATACAATCAGGTAGAATCCTGCCGCTAAACAAAAACAACTTGTCTCAGTCTTCCCTAACTGAACAAAACCATTATGCTTCTAGCTAAACTGGGATGGTTTAGGGTGGAAAGAAAATACTACACCAGTGTACTAAAGCAAGTATAAGATCAAGTCATTGTTAAGTGTGGAATGTCAGTCACTGATTAGTGTCAAAAATAATATTTTAAAACTATAAACATTAGTTTCAGATGTCTGTCATTCTGGTTTGTTTTTAATGCTAGTACTACAATGCAAATATTGCACATTTAAGTGTCTAAACTGCACATTAAATAATGATTGAAAAAGAAAATGTAAAAAAATAACACTAGCATGCATTAAATTGTTGGAATTCAACCACACCTGCCCTAAGGAGAAATAAAGAATCATAACATTACTTAAGGTCTTAACATTAGAACTGCCAAGCCTTTCAGACAAACATTGACAGAACTGAACACTGTTTTTCATCATTAACATTCTCCTCCGCAGCATAGCCATCCACCAAGAGCATCATTTTATCTATTGGATCATCATCAAACTACAGTGGATATATAAAGTCTCCACACCTCGGTTAAAATGCCAGGTTTGTGTGATGTAAAAGAAGAGAAAAAAAATAATGTCAAATTTTAATGTCACCTATAACGTGAAAAATGCCATTAAAAAAAATAAAAATAAAAAAAAACATACAATAACTTAGTGTGCACAACTGTGGATGTGGCAGTAAAGTGGCTCTGATTAATCACAAATAATGTTCAGCTGGTCAGACAGTTTTCTTATTTGAATCTCAGAGCAAAATCCATGGTCTGCAGAGAGCTTCCAAAGCATCAGAGGGATCTCATTGTTGAAAGATCAGTCAGGAGAAGGGTACAAAAGAATGTCCAAAGCATTAGATATACAATGGAACACATTGAAGACAGTCATCATCAAGTTGAGAAGATATGGCACAACAGAGACATTACAAAAAACTGGACATCCCCCCAAGATTGATGAAGACGAGAAAACTGGTCAGGGAGGCTTCCAAGAGGCATACAGCAACATTAAAGGTGTTGCAGGAATTTCTGGCAAGTACTGGCTGTGTGCAACAAGAAAATCTCCGGTATTCTTCATATGAATGTGCTGTGGGGTAGGGTAGCAAGACGGAAGCCTTTTCTTACAAAGAAAAACAACCAAGCCCAGCTGAAGTCTATAAAAACAAGTCTCCCAAAAGCACATGGGAAAATGCATCATGGTCTCATAATTCCAAAAGGTATGTTTGGTGCAAAAACAAAACTGAACATCACCCAAAGAACACCATACCCACAGTGAGCATGGTGTGGTAGCATCATCTTTTTTTTTTCTTCAGCTGGAACCAGGGCCTTAGTCAGGTTGGAGGAAATAATGAACAGATCCAAAGACTAGGCATATTTGCCACAAAATATTCAGGCATCCGTTAGAAAGATGAAGTTCCCCTTTCAGCACAACAACCCAAAGAACACATCCAAATCCACAAAAGCATGTCTTCACCAGAAGAATATTTACCCAGCCAGAGCCCAGACCTAAATCCTATAGAACATCTCTGGGGTGATCTGACGAGGGCTGTGCACAGATGTCCTCGCAATCTAACAGATTTGGAGCGCTTTTGCAAAGAAGAGTGGGCCAATGTTGCCATGCCATTCTAATAGACTCCGACCCAAAGAGACTAAAGAGAACACTGAAAAAAATTCAGTTTAACTGGTTTTACAATTCACAGGTATGTTTGAGTAAAATAAAAATCTAAAAACATTCCTTCCAAATAAAAATAGTCATTTAGAGTATTTATTTGTAGAAATTAACAACTGGACAAATAAAACAATATACACTGCTTTCACTAGATGTGGATGTGGCTCCAAGATGTGCAGTGGCTGGAAGCTAACGATCAGCGCACTGAAATGTGGAGCAAGATTTGCCGCTCACATCCACATCTAGCAGACAGAACAGGTGCGTTTTATAAAGGCTCAAAGAATTACAACCATCCTTTATTTGACAAACATGAAAAGAGCAAGGAGCACAAGAATGTGGCGCAAGCCATTGCTAATAAACAAGCTAGCCAAGAAGAAATGTCCAGTCGCCCACTTACCAGATGGCGAGGCAAGCTGAATGAAGAACAGCGGCAAGCTCTGTTTAATATTTTTCTCCTCGCCTTCCATAAAGCTAAACACGCACGTCCCATGTCTTCCTATTCTGAGGATGTTCCTTTACTGAAGCGGCTAGGAGTAAATGTCGGAGGTGCATATCATTCACGTGAAGGAGGCACACGGATCATGCAGAGCATCGCTCACAACATCAGCGGGGGGTTACGAGCCAAGTTGCAGTCTGCTGAATTTTTGGGGCTGCTTTTGGATGGATCTGAGGACATCACAAAAACTGAGCAGGAAATTGTTTACATTGTGTCTGTATCCAGCAACGGAGAGTTTACCTTGGACTTCCTTGGACTGATTGAACTGGGTGCTGACCGAACTGCGCAGGCCATAACAAACGGACTTGTGAGACTTTTCCAGGACACAGGCTTGGATGACTGGACAACAAAGTTGGAGGCTGTGTGCACAGACGGGGCTGCTGTCAACGTCGGTGTGTACAACGGCATTGTGCCAAAACTCCGGCAACTTGCTGTGGTTGGAGACTCCTGCACCGCACACACACACTGGAAAATTGTGCAAAATCAGCTGATCGCTACGTTTCTTACTGTGAGACATTTAATCGCTCTGTGGTCAAGCTGCTGCAGTTTTATTTACAAAAAGGTGGAGCAAAAAAAACTGCTGCACTGAAGAAGGTGTGTGAAGAAAATGGGATCTCCTTTGTAAAACTGGGTAAGTTTCATAATGTCATATGGTCTGCATGGAGGCATGAAACACATAAAAATATCAAGACTATTGCCAGCCATTAAAATGCAACTGGCTACGAGTGATAACAGTGACTTGCAGCATATCTGCACAGAGCGTTTTCACTGCTTTTTGTCAAACATGCTTTACATTGGCAACATTTTGAAGACCACATCCATTAGGTTTCAGAAGGAAAAGCTGACCATTGGAGAATGTAAGGATGAACTCATGGTGGCCATTGGACAGTTCATACTTCTGCTTGATGGTGAAGGCCACAGGGCACAGACTGTTTCTAATGCTGATGCTGACAGAGACAAGACAAACTTACTCAGGGGGTTAATTGAAGAGTTTGAAATCAGATATGACTCCCTCAAGTCATGTGATCATTTCTTAGTATTTGATCCTTCAACACGGCCTCAGCAAATGCAAGACCTCCACAGTTTTGGAAACAACAGTTTGCAGCATTCTCAAGAAATACGAGGCCACCTTGCACCTTGACAAAGACACCATTGTGACAGAATGGATGCGCTTAAAGCAGGCAGGAAAACGACTGGGAGCCTCTTCTGTGTATGACTTGGTCCAAATATTAAATACAAGTAACCCAGATGCTTACTCCAACATCAACAAGGTGGTTAAGCTGTCTCTTACACTGCCTTTAAGCAGTGCAGCTTGTGAGAGGGGATTCTCACATCTCAACATAATAAAAACCAAGTACAGACCTTGTCTGTCACATGCTCGTCGCTCAGCCCTGATGCACATTCACCTGTCAAAGCAGACCACAGAGACATTTGACCCAAAGCAAGCTGTTGACCTGTGGATGGAGACAGCTAATCGGAGGCTCAACCAAGGACAGGGAGGTGCATCTTCAGCATCTTCATCATTTACCATGCAGGAAGCTGAAGCAGAGTACAGTGGGGGCGACACTGAGGAGGACAGTGAGGAAGACTGCACTTATTAAGACCACGCTACATATGAGGTGAGTACTAAACACCATCTCCTGGTACTCACCTGAGTAACTCACTGAATAAATTGTGCACCCCTGCTAATGGAGTTAGAGAACCGATATCCAACTCACTTGCCGATAGGTGGCGCAAACTTGCAATGTGCACATTTAACATTCTGACGCGGCATGGGCCATCAAATCAGTAATGTGAGGAAAGCTGAGTAAGCATATCCGAATTTAAAGTAAGTCCACGAGCACGAGCAGCCCACGTTAAGTATATGCACAACAGTTACCAGCTAATGTTAAGTATGCACAACTGAGCAATGTATTCTATAAGATTTCTCTTCAACATGAAACTTACATGGTACCAAACGAAGCCTTATGAAAAGCATACACGTTTTACATTGGATAACAAACGTATTGACTATAACCTGATATCATATTATTTTGATGTAGGGCGGCAACATCGAATCAATTAAATTCATTGGCAACTATTTTTATTACGTTATCAATGAGTTGTTTCAGCCTAACTAGGTTTCCACTGTTGTGCGTGGGTTTCTTAAATGCCACTTCTGACCAGGAAGACAATGCGATCACAGCACGGCTTCCCCGGTAGCAAATGAGAGAAAGCTACAATGCGCTTCCCGTACTGACAACCATAACTTAAGTGCGATAAAAATATGACAATGCGGACTAAAGAATTGCAAAAACAACCTATGCGGGCAGAAAATTAATCTACTGAAAGCGCAGCTTAGGTGTAGTGTAGTGTAATCAAAAAGGCTAAACAAATGACGTTTCCGGCCCACTCAAGTAGTTCGTGGAACAAAGCTGATAATTATGCTGAAGTTACCGCCTATGAGCTGGAGACGTGAACTAGCCGCACATTTATTTTCAGTAGTACCAACGCTGTTTGTATAACTAGGTTAGCCAAACCAACCAACCAAACAGTAAGGTTTCTCAGTACTTTAGGTTGTGGTTGACAATGGTGAAGCTAATGTTAACTAGCTAATAAGGCATATTTACAGGCGAAATACATATGTAATCATGGTTAATTAGTCATCTATATGTAAATATTCAAGTAGTTAAAATAAATATAGTTGGTGTCAATACAAACGGAACGACTTGAAATATTCATGTCGTCGTGAGTACCATAGTGTCACTATTTCTAGTAGCGGTGGCAAACTAGCCGGCTAACGTTAAACAGACATATAATAAGCTCACCTCCGGCTCAGAAAAGCGAGCGCTGCAAGTTGAAAAATACACGATAAATATCACTTCTGCAAAACATGGTCTTATAATACGTTCATAGCTTACCTTTGACTGTAAATTACACGTAGAGAAGTTTCCTCACAACGCATCAAGTACTAGCTAAGTCTAAGATCAGCGCGTCTTTTCAAAAACGTGCCCCCCTCCCTTCCCCCGTTTCCTTCGCAACAGCTCATTGGCTAAATTCATAAATAAAGTCATTGTTGAACTGTCTCTCTAATAGGCCTACTGCTTTCTGAAAGGTGTTGTAGGTTTGTTGTGGTATTCCTTCCATTTACTTGTGTAAAATATTTCTGGTCACAATTTGTAGAAATGTTGGCGGAATTAGTGTTTTCACAGCCAAGTGTGGAAGACAGCCCCGGTTCTTGAATCTCAAACCCACACTGGCCCGGTATTAATTAGCATACTAACCATGCTATATAGTATATCAGATTAAGATAATTATGTCTCAACCCGTAGGCGGATTCACAGATCAAATACTGCAAGTACGTACTTAACGGGTGATGGTGAAGTAATGTTTATTAGCCTACAGTACGGTATATGCCAGTGTTTGGACGGATTGAGACATAGCCTACCACCTCGTCCTAAAAATTGCGTCTCAGCATTACATCTTTTTGTCGCGTATTAACATTACGCCAAGTTTGAATATTTTAATACACACCATTAAGCATTGTGTTCAACTGTCTAGCGTTTTTATGATAAGTTTACTTGCAGTACAAATAGCATCTATCAACTGCATGGCTTTTCCCACAGGCTGTTCCATTTCGTTCGGTCACTTTGGTGCCACAATGGAGATGTGTATGCGTCCAGCCTATCCATGACTAAAAATACAGGCAGGCCTGATAAGGCCTTACCTTACGTGGACACAGTCTGGTCGCTGTACTCTCAAACCAAAACATTCATACATTGTCAACCGCTTACCGCGCGCACCGGGTCGCAAGAGTCAACCCTAGCCGAGATCAGGTGAAAGGTGGGGTACACCCAGGACAGGCCATCAGTCCATCGCAGGGCCACACATAGACAAACAGCCAGTCACACTCACATCCACACCTAAGGACAATGTAGGGTCACGAATCAACCTAGTCCGCATGACCTTTGGACGGCGGGAGGAAGCCGGAGCACGCGGATAGAACAGCTGACAGCATGCAAACTCCACCCAGAAAGACCGGGGCAACCCCGGGTTCGAACCCATGACTCTCTTGCTGTGAGGCGACAGTGCTAACCACTGTACCACCGTGCCGCCCAAACTGAAACATCTGTCTCTACGGATAGTAATCAGTATTTTGTATTTGCTTGACTGTACTACTAAAAATGTATTACAACAATGCGAAGTCAATGATTTCTCAATGTTCCTTTTAAGTTATGCATGTATTACTCACCCGTGATACAATCTCTGAAACCTTCCATGCATAATTATTTTTTTTATTATATCACTGCATGAAGCCAGAGAATCATCAAAAACAATGGGGAAACCGGGCACCGCAAATATACGTTTCTCTCATCAATTTATTTTAGCTAGCAGTCAGAAAAGAAAAGGGACTTCAAGATGCAGAGAACATCTGCCCTGCCATTGGTAGTCGCCAAACTACCAATGACCACAGATACAATCTACAATGACCACATCTACAATGTCTTACCAGTGATCGTGGAGTTGGAGGGAGGGGCAACTAAAATGTAGCATTGTAAATTCTATCATCATCGTCATCCACTTATCAATTGTCAGGTCAAAAGGGCAGCAGCTCCATCAGGGGACCCCAAACTTCCCTTACCCAAGCTACATTTGCCAGCTCTGACTGGGGGACCTGAGGCGTTTCCAGGCCAGTGTCGAAATATAATCACTCCACCTAATCCTGGGCCTATCCTGAGGTCTCCAGCTGGACGTGCCTGGAACACCTCCCTAGGGAGACATCCTGGGGGCATCCCTAATGCATCCTTTCAATGCAAAGGAGCAGTGGCTCTACTCCGAGTTCCTCACGGATGACTGAGCTTCTCACCCTATCTCTAAGGGAGACGCCAGCCACCCTTCTGAGACAACTCATTTCAGCCACTTGTACCCGTGATCTAGTTCTTTCGGTCATGACCCAGCCTTCATGACCATAGGTGAGGGTAGGAACGAAAATTGACCGATATATCGAGAGCTTTGCCTTCCGGCTAAGCTCTCTTTTCGTCAAAACAGTGCGGTAAAGCAAATGCAATTACCGCCCCCGCTGCTCCGATTCTCTGGCCAATCTTCAGCTCCATTTTTCCCTCAGTCGCGAATAAGACTCCGAGATACTTGAACTATCGGTTTCCTGCTGAGAACCATGGCCTCAGATTTAGAGGTGCTAATCCTCATCCCAGCCGCTTCGCACTCGGCTGTGAACCGGTCCAGTGAGTGCTGGAGGTCACAGACCGGTGAGGCCATTAGGCCCACATCATCTGCAAAAAGCAGTGATGAGATCCCCAGCCCACCAAACTGTAAACCCTCCCCACTGCGCCTCGATATCCTGTCCATAAACGTTACAAACATATATTGGTAAAATGTTTGACTGTACATTATTTAATTAAATATCTCGGTTTTATTTAATTTCTAACAAAATTATCTGGCCTACTGTTCAGTACCCGGCTGTTGTAATGTGAGTAATTTATTTATCAATGCAATTGATTTGGAAAATTCCATTTTTAAAGATACACCCACTTCCTTACATGACTTCATGTTGCACCTGGTAAAGGTAAAGAAAAATATGAGCAAACAGAAAACAACATGGAGAACCACCATGATGGTATGCGTCCTGAAAAGAGAATGTAGGATGGTGGAGTGTAACTTTAGATTCACTATGACACCTACAATGGAGAGAACAAGTATTTGATACACTGCTGATTTTGCAGGTTTTCCTACTTACAAAGCATATAGAGGTCTGTAATTTTTATCATAGGTACACTTCAACTGTGAGAGACGAAATCTAAAACAAAAATCCAGAAAATCACATTGTATGATTTTAAAATTAATTTGCATTTTATTGCATGACATAAGTATTTGATACATCCGAAAAGCAGAACTTAATATTTGGCACTGAAACCTTTGTTTGCAATTACAGAGATCACACGTGTCCTGTAGTTCTTGACCAGGTTTGCACACACTACAGCAGGGATTTTGGCCCACTCCTCCATACAGACCTTCTCCAGAGCCTTCAGGTTTCAGGGCTGTCGCTGGGCAATATGGACTTTCAGCTCCCTCCAAAGACTTTCTAATGGGTTCAGGTTTGGAGACTGGCTACTCCAGGACCTTGAGATGCTTCTTTTGGAGCCATTCTTTAGATGCCCTGGCTGTGTGTTTCGGGGCGTTGTCATGCTGGATGACCCAGCCACGACTCATCTTCAGTGCTCTTACTGAGGGAAGGGGGTTCCATCCATCCTCCCCTCAATATGGTGCAGTCATCCTGTCCCCTTTGCAGAAAAGCATCCCCAAAAAGGATGTTTCCACCTCCATGCTTCACAGTTGGGATGGTGTTCTTGGGGTTGTACTCATCCTTCTTCCTCCAAACATGGCGAGTGGAGTTTAGACCAAAAAGCTCTATTTTTGTCTCATCAGACCACATGACCTTCTCCCATTCCTCCTCTGGATCATCCAGATGGTCATTGGCAAACTTCAGATGGGCCTGGACATAATCATTAATCTGATAGGGTGGTTATGACATGCGGAGTTCCACAGGGATCAGTTCTTGGACCGCTTCTGTTCAATCTCTATTTGCTACCTCTGGGCCAAATTTTACAGAACAACATTAACTACCACAGCTATGCCGATAATACTCAAATATATATAGCTCCCAAACGGTATCACAAAAATAGACTCTCTGTGTCACTGTGTAGAGCACATAAATACCTGGATGAACCAACATTTTCTACAAGTAAACCAAGATTAAACTGAGATCATTGTCGTTGGCAACAAAAATAAAAGAACAAGTATTAGTAAAGAGCTGCATTCTCAGGCCCTTAAAACCAGGGATCAAGTGTGTTATCTTGGTGTTCTGATAGACCCTGACCTCACATTTAACAGTCATATCAAATTGTTCACCAAAACCGCAGTCTATTATCAAAAAAATATATCCAGAATCAAAAGCATGAAGTCCCAAAAAGACCAAGAGAAGCTCATCCATGCTTTTATCTTTAGTAGGCTTGACTACTGTAATGTAACTGGACTCCCCAAAAAGACTGTAAATCCGCTGCAGCTCATTCAGAATGCAGCTTCTAGAATGTTAGCCAAGAACAAGAGAACAGAGCACATCACTCCGGTTCTTAAATCTTTTTTAAGTGGGGCTTTTAGTTTATAAATCTCTGAATGGTTTAGGATCTGAATACATTTCTGATATGTTTGAAGAATATAAACAGAGCAGGGTTCTTAGATCCAGGAACTCAGGTCAGCTAGTAGGGCCCAGAGTCCAAACGAAACACGGAGAAGCTGCGTTTAGCAGTTATGCTGTACACAACTGGAATAACCAGAAGACCATAGACGTGCACCAAACTTATACATTTTTAATCCACGTATACACTTCTCTTTTCACATTCCTATGACTGAGCTTTTAAACTTAACCACATTGTGAGCCTTATAGTTTCTTGTTTTCATAACTTAAACTTAACTGACAGCTTTTATAGCTTCCTATGTTTTTATTTGTTTTATTATTTCTATTATCTCATTCTATACTTTATTATTATGTTGTACTTTATATTTCTCTTTGACTTTTTTTGTTATTAAATATATATTCTGCTACCTTTTACCAAATATAATGCAAGTTCAAGTGCTATCAGAGGACTAACCTCTGTGTAAATGTTACAATAATTCCATTGCATTTTGTATTTTTATTTTCACTGTTAAGCACATTGAATTGCTTCTATGTATGAATTATGGTATATAAATAAACTTGCTTGCTTCCTAATTTGGTTTGTATAGCCTTAGTAATACAATCAAATTAATAAAATTACTGTTTTATATGAGCAGAAACAAAATCCAATATTGCCTGCACCATTGCCTATACCATTCATATTATCAGATAATTTTACCAAAGATTCAGCTTTTTATGTAGCAAAAATCAACTTTTTATGTAGCTATTTCCCGAGGCGTCGCCCCGGACGCCCAGGCCTAATGACACCACTATATAAATAAAAAATTGCACTAAATAATTAGCTTATCAAGGAAAACGGCAAGTGCACATGGAAAAAGACCAAGGAAAACTGTTAAGTTAGTCGACAAATGCGACTTTTTGCCAGTCTCACGTGAGTCTGGCATATTAATAAATATTAACCGCCAAATTGTCTGTTGGGTAAAATGCCAAATGAATAAATAAATATATCAATAGCATATTAAATAGCCTGATATTTTGTGACCTGCAAGACCTGTTGCCACAAAAACCGAGCCTCTGCTCACTGAAGTATCACAAGAAAACAGCAAGCCTCTGCTCACTCTCACAATAAGCCATTACTGAGTCATGGGACTAAGGTTGGCACGGGAACCAAAAGTGGAAACTCCTACATGAAACTTCGAAATATCCAACGTGAATCAGACATAACCTGTCCGGTTTTTAAAAAAAGAAGAAAACTACTGAGGCCAGCAAACAAGGTTTAGTTAATGATCTAAGCCTATAATATAGCATCACAAAAATCTTAGGCCTATTTCAACACTTCAGCTAGCGCCATAGGGACGTTCATGTAAAAGTCCATATGGGGGGGTTGGCTTTTTTAAGCCCGGAATGTATTGTTATCCCAGCAACATCTATGGCGACAGCTAGGATCTGTGAACTTATCTTCACAATCAGTTCACAGATTGTGAAGAGTTTATTCTGCTGACTAATTTAAATAAAAACATATTTTTTGGATCATAGAGGTTGTGTTTTATTGCAACTTAAGTGTAGGGTATTATACAGTATGGCTATTTAAAACATATGTCCAAAACACAGAAATTTTTACGGCCATATTTGCTGACTTGATAAGACAAATAGGCGACTGAAATGCACTTGTCTTTTAAATAATAATCAATCAAATCTAATTTATTTCACCAAAATTCAGCTATATAAGACACAGGTATTGAATTTGCTGTAGATATTGATCAGTACAGTGTCTTTGATCTCTTTTCCCCACACACAATATCTTTCAGCATACAAATACACACACACACACACACACACACACACACACACACACAAACCATGCAAAAACTCACACTTTCTCCTCACATCACACAATTCCCACCATAAACACTCTCCAATCTCTCCACACACAAACACACACCTTCTCCAGTGTTGAAGATCAAGACTGTTAGTAGCACAGGCATTTTGAAATAGCTTGAGCTATTCCTGTAGTGAGAGCTTGTTTGAGCTGTTTTTGGTGCTCCAATTGGCCCCCTGAAAAGCAGCTTGCAACTTTATTTAGGGATTCAGCAGTTAAAGTAGTGAATGAATGAAAACAGGCTGTTTTTGCAAATTCCTGTGAGATTGAGTGGCGCAATGGGTCCAAAATATACCCTGTAGTACAGGCCCAAGGGCTCATGGTGGCGCAGTAAAAAGCCTCCTAAGTTGTCAGTTTGGAAGCTCACAATGCACACCCTATTTCATGGTGGTGCTATTGAGCCTAGCCACATTTGCAAGCTTACTTTGATCAACCCATTAAATATAGAGCCTTGAAAATAGGTACACAAGTCCATCTTCTCTCAAGGAACATATTTGCTGTTGGGACCCCGGATGGATTTTTGGCCATGGTTCAGTAACACATGGTGACCCAGTTCATCACACACTACCCAAACTAATGGACTTATGACTGCAAGGCAGGATGTTAAATGAGCACTGGGGACAGCATACATATTGACACTCAAACCCAAATTTGTATTATATAAATAATTTTATTTTATACCATGAAAAACTACATTTTACATATTTTTTGTTTTACTTGCATTGTCCAATTGTCAACCGGGTGAATTATATGTACATTCAAGAAGTGTACCGTGAGTGAAAATCCGTTGGGGACTTAAACATTTCCACAAATAACACAAAGTACATGATTATATTCCAAGACCTGAACAAGTGGGGGTGATTTATTTTGGTCATGTCATTATGTGTCATCTGATCAGGCCCAGCACCACGGGGGGGGGGGTGTAAAATAAAGCCCCTCAATTTTGTTTTCTCATATACATAGCTGGTGGTATATGAATTAGACTGGGTCCGATCAACACATCCGTTTAACTAGTCAACACGTTACAATCATCACAGATCAGCAGGTTACGGTTTGCTTTACATGTACATGTATATACGTTTCTAAAATTTAAATGATCTTTTCGGGGGAAAAGGGTATTTTTTGAGAATCCTCTCACGAAAATGGAATGTAGATTACAGCATTATGATTTTCGAAAACGTGGCTTAACAACAACATACCCGTAATTGAGTTGGAAGTGAATCTAGGAGGACTTTGGTAAGACCAAATGGGGTGGGCTGTACATTTGTGTAAACAAAACATGGTGTACAAACACTAACTTAACCGGGAGTCTCAACCAATCTGGAGTACCTGATGATTAGATGCAGCCCTTTTTACTTGCCTCTGGGGTTTACATCTATTGTTTTTATGGCAGTCCTGAATGCTAATGCTAAACTAGCAATGAAAGATCTGCATGCTTTTATTAGCAAACAACAGACAGAACAACCAGATGTGATTGCAGGGGAATTCAACAATTCAAATCTGAGAACAGTTTTTCCCAAATTCCACCAAAATTCTCCTGTGGAGTCTATAGACTAGACCATGTGTACACAAATATTCCAGAGGCTAACAATGCCATTCCTAAACCCATCTGGGACAGTCTGACCATCTTTCACTGTTCCTACTTAAGTATTTATCCCTCATTAAATGTGTAAAACCAACAGTGAGGATATTCAAAATGTGGCCAGAAGGGTCAGAATCACTCCTACAGCACCAGTTTCAACAAATAAACAGGAGTTTGTTTGCCCCTCAAGTCACCCTTGGCGTCCCCAGACGTGTGTTCAGAACATGTGCTGGGCAGCTGGCTGGGGTCTTCACCGACATTTTCAACCTGACACTGGCCCAGGCAGTTGTCCCCATGTGCTTCAAAACCACAACCATTGCTCCAGTGCAAAAACAGCCGAGTCTAACCTGAATCACTTCCAACATGGCGCACTCAACGCCAAAATCATGAAATTCTTTGAAAGACTAGTCCTAGCCTACCTTAAATCCTGCCTCCCCCAAACACTCTGCTCTCACCCACCTGGACGAAACACCTACAGTGGATATAAAAAGTCTACATACCCCTGTTAAATGCCAGGTTTTTGTGATGTAAAAGTGTAAGACAGATAAACTTTTACCACCAATGCTTAACACTTGCTACACTTGCTATGTGTCTTCAACCACTAAGCCACGGAGCAATACGTCTCCCGAGAGTTCGTATTAGATAAACTTTACACTGCCAAAGCTATTTAATTTCAAGGCACAACAATGTTAGTTTTTCTTTCATTCGTGAATGACATTGATACAACAAATATTTAAATAGGTTGAATACGATAACTGACTTTTTGGAAGAATCGTGGAAATCCCAAATATTTTACTGCCCCGAGGGTTGTGATGTAGCCTGTATTGCCCTAAAAGCATGCACGAATGCATACTTCAAAAATGGGATGAATGTTATGTATATAGAAAGAGTTGTCATCACAAGATTAAAACTCAGGTCATACATGTAAGAGGCTATGTCATTATCCACTACACAAGAGCAAATTGTAATAGTTTATCGATGCATGCATGCTGAGCCCAGTGTCTATTTAAACCTAGTCCAAACCGGAGGAATGGGACAGACAGGGTGGAAGGGGGGGTCAGCAGAGTGGCAGCTGAAATCGTCAGGTATCTTCTTGACACAACCAGGAGGACTTTGGACAGGGACCGCAACAAGCCAAGCCTGGTACTCCGCAGGGGTGGGCAAGACCTCATGTCCTCCTAAGTTTAAAATTACAGAAGACAGGGAAAATGTAGGCCCTAGTCTCCCAGCACAATAATGTAGCAGTGTAAGACCTTGGGGCTGAGACATATAGTAGCCTGTATGTAGTAGCATTACATTAGATTATTGACTAGCTAGCTAAGTATTATTATTTTAAGCTCACTGATTACATATTTGCCACAGGAAAAAGACATGTACAGATTAAACAATCTACTGCTGCTACCCAAGACCAAGGCAAGGGACACTAATTAAGTCAGTTTGTTAAATTGAGACAGGTGACGAGGGGTTGTTACGTTGACATCTGTAAAACCTTTCAAAACCTTGCTAGCTAAAAATTCCAGTTGTCTACATGGAAAATGTAAATAATTTTGTCCAAACAAGGCTAATGCACCAGGACAAGTAGCTAATTAATTCTAGAGCCAGCAAAACTGTCTTTCGCAGACAGCCATCGTGAAAAGTCATCATGGAGACACCTAGCAATAGAAACAAGTGGGAAAGAGTTAGAAGAATGCAATACATAGTGATGTGATTCAAAAGACTGATGTACGGAATGGGAATATAATTTAACACCTTTTTGAAATGAGCTGTTGATAAATTTAATAATTGGAAATAGAACATATTATACTTATCTATAATTGTTACATGCATTGTCCATCTAGATAAGTGTCGACTGAGTTACTCAAATGTATATGAATGTTTACAATTATCTTTCGTCAACTAAGCATATACTGTAAGTAGGACACAAGTTCACCTCACAATGTCACAAGGGCGCAGGGAATCCAAGAAGGGAGATGGAGGCAAATGCAGGGGAAAACTTTAATGGTGGAAAAACAAAACAGTAAAAACAAAACCGAATGCCGTGCATTACTAACCACAGAACAAACTAAAACTAGGCAAACGGGTGAGGAGCGAACATGGAGCAGCCAGCCAGCCAGCCAGCCAGCCAGCCAGCCAGCCAGCCAGCCAGCCAGCCAGCCAGCCAGCCAGCCAGCCAGCCAGCCAGCCAGCCACATTTACAATGATAGGCAACATTGACATCAAACAATGACCCAACAAAGGCAGGGAGAAACTGACTGAACTAAATACACAGACTAACGAGGAGAACAGAAACAGGTGGGGGCAAAACACAGGCGAACGAAATACACTGATCAACTGAAACAAGGACACGACAGATCACAGACAAACAGAAGACATGGAATGGAACAGCCCCAGCAGTAGTTACACAAGTTAAGCAACACAAGTTAAGGAAAAATTGACTGGTCCCCGACAAATGCCGCAATATGTCCCAAATTTTTCCCCACCACTTTTGGATTTGTGGTGTCACCTCTGTGCATGACTTACCTTTCCAAGCACGTTGTGGGTATGTTTGTAATTGCTACAAGACAGGGAAGTCATTCAGGCAGGTTACCTTGGAGGTCTTACAAACAGAAATAATGGTTGTTCTCTTGAAGCAGCTGGGATTACAGACTGAGACAGGGAGGTGCTAATGTTTCTGAATACACCCACCAGCTGGATGACCAATTTTGTGAGAATGCACCCCAGCATCCCATCTGCTCCCATGGCTTCACAAGCGTTAACTTGTTTAAAGCATTTGCTCACATCGACCACAGCAAGTATGATCAAACTGTCATCCAGGACAGCAATGTCTCTTGAGCATGGGTACACGTCGCTTTCCTCAAATCAAGCCTAAAAGGTAGGCTTGTAGGCTGTTTGAGAGGTCTGCATTGCTGGTGATCTCTAGGTTGGTTTCCCTTTTGTAATCAATTGTTGTCTGCAAGCCTTTCCACGTCAGACGAGCATCAGAGTAGGAGTAGCTGGTCTCCACTTTTTCTCTTTTCTGTGCAGTATGCCTCATCAGATGTCATACTTGGATTTCCTGAATGCACCCAAGTCTGTGTTCAGAATAGATTCAACTTCCTTGTCATTGACCAGAACAAGTACAGTACAACGAAATGCAGTTAGCATCAAACCAGAAGAGGGCAGACATTTATTAGTATTTACAAGTATTAACTATAATGCATGTTCATCCAAGTACAAATGGCAACTGTAAATGTGAAAGGCAAATTTAAAGTCCTTCTGGGACTGAAGTGCAGGGATAGGAGCAAAGATGTTCTTGAGGTTGATGTGTTCATGTAGGAACTGAGAAACATAATCAGACTGTAAAGCAGTGTCAGAATCAAGTAGTACAAGAACAGTAGTGCAAAAAGGTCCCTGAGAGGCAGTACTAAGCGGTGGGCGGGCGAGTATGATAAGTGCAGGGTACAGAGTTCAGCAGGGTTACAGTAGTAGGGAAGAAACAGTTCCTGAGTCTGCTGGTGCGAAAATAAAGACACTTGTACCTCTTGCTTGATGATAAAACTGCAAACAGTTTGTGGCATAAATGTGAAATGTCCCTGATGATTCCCCACACCCTTTGCAGACGCCTCTTGCGCTGGAGGTTGACAATAGTTGGGCATTAGTGTGCTGTCCGGTTTTCAACACACTTTGCAGCGACTTCAGCTTGGTCACAGAACATCTGCCAAACCATACTGTGGTGCAGTTAATCAGAATGTTCTCAATTGTGCAGCGAAAAAAGTTCACAAGGATCTTGTAAGAAAGATGGGTCTTCTTTAGCCTCCTCACCAATTACAGGCACTGCTGTTCCTTTATGACCAGGGTTGAGGTGCTGAGGGTCCAGGAGAGGTCCTCGGAGGTGTGGACACCCAGGAATTTGAAGCTGGTCACACGCTCCACGTCAATACCACCAATGAGATCTGGGGCATGACTGCAAATTATTGATTACCTGTAATCCACTGTGGTCTCCTTGGTTTTCTTTGCATTCAAAGCCATAGTCTCACACCATGCCACCAGGCTCTTGACATGCTCCCTGTAGGCTGACACATCATTGTGTAATCTGCGAACTTGATGATGGTGTTGGGACTGTGTACAGGAATTAAGTCATAGGTGAAGGGCGAGTACAGGAAGGGGTTTAGCACACTGCCTTGTGGAACACTAGTGTTCAAGATGAGTGTGGAGGTGAAGTTGTATAACCTGACCGACTGGCGTCTGTTGGTTAGGAAGTCCAAAGTCCACATCCAGAGAGATAGGCTGATCCTTAGGCTCTTGGAATTTGTTGACCAGCCTAGAGGGGATGACCGTGTGGAAGGCTGAGCTAAAGTCAGAGAATGAACAGCATTCTCACATTGGTGTCGGTTTTGTCCAGGTGGGTCAGGGCAGAGTGTAAAGCAATGGAGATGGTGTCCCGTTTGATTGGTAGGCAACTGGTAGGGATCCATTGTTGGGGGAGCCAGTACTTAAGGTGGGCCAGAACCAGTCTATCAAAACACTTCATGATCTTGGGGATGAGTACAACAGGACCGAAGTCGTCAGGCTAGGCAATGCTTTGGCAATGGCACAATTGTTGCGGTCTTGAAGCGCATGAGGACAATCGCCTAGGCCAGTGACAGGTTGAAAATCTCAGTGAAGACCTCAGCCAGCTGCTCAGCAAATGCTTTGGGCATATGCCCAGGGACACCATCAGGACCAGCAGCTTTGCCTGCATTCACTCTGCTCAGTGCAGACAACACATATGTGATGGATAGTCTGAAGGGGAGGTCATTTGGGGGGAGCTCAGCTTTAATTACTGGATCCTTGTTGTCCCTGAATGAGTGTAGAACCTGTTTAACTTCATCAGCGATGGAGATGTCACAGGCTGTGGGGGTAGGGTTCTTTGGTAGTCTGTGATGCCTTGAATGCCCTGCTACATGTGTCAGGGTTTGGTGTTGTTGTTGAAGTGCTCCTCAATGCACAGTTTGTGGTCATTTTTAGACATCTTGATGCCTGTTTTCAGGTTGATCCTAGATAAACTGTAGGCCTCCGCATCGCTAGATCTGAATGTAGCATCCTGTGCCTTTAGCAGTTGACAGACCTCTCTGTTCATCACAGGCTTCTGGTTGGGGAAGGCGTTTATTATTTTATGGGTGGTGGCATTGTGGGTGTAGATGTTGGTGTAATCCAGAACAGAAGCATGTGTTCCAATGTTTGTATGAGAGTCAAGGGTAGCCTGAGTGGCAAACGATCTACAGTCTGTGTGTTGAAATTGGTGCTGTAGAAGTGAGTATGCCCCCTCTGCCCACACTTTGACTGATCTCACTGATGGTTTAACATACTTAATGAGGAGTCAATACCTGGGGAATAGGACAGGTTGAAAGTTGATCAGACTGTCCCAGGTGGCGGAGGGGAATGGCTTTGTAGGCATTTGAAATGTTTGTATACGCCTGAGCTAGTGTATTGCCTCCTCTGTTGGGGCAAGAGACATTTAGGAAAAACTGTTATCAGATTTGAGTGGTTGAAATCCCCTGCAACAATACCAGCAACATCCGGGTGTGCAGTTTTCTGTTTGCTAATAGCAGCCTTCAGTTCTTTCATTGCTAATTTAGCATAAGCATCTGGGTGTATGTACACTGCCATAACAACAGTAGATGTAAACTCTTGAAGCAAAAAAAAAGACCTGCATCTAATCATCAGGTACTCCAGATTGGTTGAGCAGTGACTCCCGTTTAAGTTACTCTTTGTACACCATATTTTATTTACATAAATGCACAGCCCCCCTCTGAGTCCTACTCAATCCAAACTGCTCTGAAGATGTTGTGCCCTTCCAGCTCAATTACGTTGTCCTGTATGTTGTTGTTCCGAGAAAATCACGACCCTGCAATCCATAATACATTTTTGTGAAATGATTCTCAGTCGTATTTAGTCCAATTTCTTCACCAGTGACCATATGTTAGCAAGGTAAAGGCTAGGTAGTGAAGGCTAATAGTGGACTAACATTTGCTTAACCCAGAGTTCTCCTCGCCTTTGTTTACGATCTCGACATTGCCTCCGGGCACTTCCTGTTGGCGATGTAAATTGCATCTCTGGGGCGTTATCGCAATCTCCGGTGGATGTTGGGAGTTGTGAAAAGCTCTTTCTGTTCTCCAATATCCTGGTTGTTCCTTTTGGCAGTATGCCAGGCTATATTGAATGGATAAATGTAGAACGATTTAGTAAACTACTGCTAATTTGCAAAAACTTTGTAGATGCCGAGCCTCGGAAAGTAGTCGTGCCGCCATTTTGGTCTTGTCAGGAAAGCAGACTTGTAACATTTCATCTGCTTCAGCAGACCACTTTTTTACTATGTGCATCGCTGGTGCCACCTGTTTGAAACACAGAGTCATGTATCGATTTGCCAAATGGAGGACAAGTGAGGGCCTTGTATGCAATTTTGTGGGATGAGTAAAGTTAGTGTAAAGTTTTTGGGTTGAACAAATTTAAGCCTTCCAGCGTTAAAGTCCCCAGCAACAAGGAACACTGACTGGGTCTCTTGTTTCTTGTTTGTATATGGCCCCATACTGTTTGAAGCGGTGTTTACATTTGATGGGATGTAGACAGCTGTGAAAATTCCATGGGTAGATAAAAAGGTCTGATGCTTATAATTAGGCATTCTAAATAAGCTGATCTTTCAAAATGTCCTTTTTCCCAGAAGCAGCACACCAGTTGTCATTCACAAAAAGGCACATTCCTCCCCCTTGGGTTTTTCTGGATCCCTCCATCTAATAGTTACGTAACAAAGAGAAGCTGCTGAGTTTGATATCCATATCCTCCGTCAGCCAAGTCTGTGAAAAACACAGAATGTTGCAGTTTTTCCATGTGCTGTTTATATGGTACCCTCGCCCGAACTCATCCATCTCAAGGGATTGAACATTAGCCAGGGAAACAGTGGGTAGTACAGTACAGTTGTCTGTGCATCTCAGATGCAACAAAACACTCTCGGGTGCTTCAACCACCCTTCAGGCAGACGTGGAGCGCAATCAAAGAAGCATATTTGTACCCTGCCAGCCCTGCCTTCATAGTGAGGCCTGGGCTCCCTCGGTCAGTGAATGAAAAAGAGTGAGTTGACTCGGGCGGCAGACCTTATATCTCGGGAGCTGTGGTCCAGCCAGCACTAGGGTTTCCAGCCAGTTCAACCAGTGGGATGGCTTCCTGTCGTGGGACTGGATGGCATCCGCATTCTCCACAAGACTCACCATCTCATGAATACATGTCGGGGCCCCTTGCCCCACGGCCTTCATCTCCTCGGCTGGGAGACATAGGACAAAGATATCTATCCTCACCCTTTCCACAGTCTGGGCTGGGGAGAGTTGGCTGGAACCACTGGTCCACGAGTCGCCGATTATTCACACTTCTGCTTATATGCTAACTGAATGTAGTTGTACTGTAATCATTGTACTGTTTTGTGTTAAAAAAGTTGAATCTAATAAAAGAAGAGCAGGCCGGCTACTCTGATGTGTAGCTCCACCAATGGACCTGAAGCCCAGAATGGGCACCCGGTCCACTGTTCCCAACACTCCCTATCTTCCAAAACTTTGAAAGAATGTAGGTATGCTTTCACATTATCTTGGGGGTTCCATTATCATAGTGTATCCATAGATGCTACCTGATGTTGAGTGAGCTGCGTCTGCTTGGCAGTTGTCTGGGACAGCTGCTGAAACACATGCGCCATGTCTTCCTGTAATCCTTGGATGTCAGATGTAAATAACAAATTTCATAATTCGGCTTTGTACATTTTGACATTCCGTCAATGTATTCTGATTCTTTGATGAACAGTTCTACATAAGCAGAACTGTTGATGAACAGTTCTACATAAGCAGTTCTTCATAGTACCACTACATACTGTATGTTGATTTTATATGCTTCTTTGTTTGTGTTACCATCTGTCAAAACTGTCTATACAATTGTTTGATTATTTGTTTTTAAATAGAACTTTGCCTCAAATGTATTTACTGTACTTTAAATCAACATGAGTACAACCTTATGCTCCAGAATCCAAAACATACACATCTTTTCAATGTCAATACAGAGTTTTAATCTAGGCTTTCCAACCCTGATCCTGGAGGGCCTTTTTTAAATGGTGTCCTGTTACTATGTAGACAACCAGGTTAGGTGAGTTTCTAACTAATTAGTGACCTTAATTTTCAAACAGGAACAAGGTTGGAGCAGAAATGTGCAGAAACTTAGCTCTTCAAGGAATTAATTTGACAACAGTGAGTAGGTGATCCAAGTGGTTATCTTGATTCAAACACTGGGTCTCAAGTGTTTCCAGGTACACTACCATAAAAAAATTATGAGGTCAGTTAGAAATGTCCTTATTTTTTTTAAAGAAAAGCACATGTTCTGTACATTAAAATGAAAGATCTCAGAAATACAGTGTAGACATTTTTTATTTTTGAAATGACTATTTTCGCTGGAAACCAATGGTTTTTAATGGATTAAAAATTATTACCAACCATCAGTCATGTATTCCAAAAGCACGTTTTCTTTGTAAATCAAGGTTTATCATTTAAATCATTTAAAAAGACTATGTGAGCATTAGAAAACCTTTTTTCAACTATGTTTACACAGCTGAAACTGTTTGAAGAAACAATGATTGAAGAAACAATAAAACTGGCCTTTAGACTTGTTGAGTATCTGAAGCAGTGTTTCTCAATCTTGCTCCTGGGCGCCCCCTGCCCTGCATGTTTTAGTTCTCTCCCTGCTCTGTCACACCTGACACAAGTGATCAGCTCATTATCAAATCCTTCATGAGCAACATCACATATGTTAGGGCAAGGACAGATCAAAACATGCAGGGCAGGGGGACGCCCAGGAGCAGGGTTAAGAAACACTGATCTAAAGCATCAGAAATTTTGCATTCAATTACAGGCTCAAAATGGCCAGAAACAAAGAACTTTCTTCTTGAAACCCATCAGTCTATTATTTTTCTGAGAAATTAAGACTATTCCTTGCAGGAAATTGCCAAGTAACGGAAAATCGCACACAAAGTGGTGTCCTCCTCCCTTAATAAAAAAATACAAACTGACTCTAACCGGATTAGAAAGAGGAGTGGGAGGCCCCAGTGCACAGCTGAGTAAGAGGACAAATACAATAGTGTCTAGCGTGCGAGGAAACAGATACCTCGCAGACAGAGGCGTTGCTAGGTTCACAATACATTCAGGGCTTAGCCCTCCCCGTGGGACAGAGAGTACAGGGTTTTGAATGTACATGAGGAAAATGAATATGTACATGTTATCGACCTACACGTCTACATTATCACAATGATGATGAATGAAATATGAGTAGATCAGGGGTAATTTTTTTTATAAATTTGAGAACAGGGGCTATTCATTAAAGATCTGGGCTATACCCTCGGACGCCCAGGCCTAATGACAACACTGTTCACAGGTTCCACAAATGGCAGCTTCATTAAATAGTATCTGAAAAACTCGAGTCTCAATGTCAACAAGAAGATCAATACAGTTGTTTTCCCAGAAGTTGATTAGGGCATAATGATATTATGTTTTGAATGAATTAAACCCAAAAGTGTTGTCGAAGATATTAAATGAGTATGTGTTAGAAATCAGCTTTTACGAATAGTGATGTACCCGGTCATCAAGGCAGAGAGTCATTCAATTATTTATTTTAGCATTTGATAGTCTATTGTTCATGATGATACAGACTCGGTACTTGGTCTTACATTTATAGGCATCTTAACCAGAATACATATCCCAGTGCTGTAAGCCCATTGGCTAATTACTACTGCGCTTTGAATGAACGTGACTTCCAATGTACGGATATTCTTTTGTTATCTAAACATACACGGATACATTTCAACACTCCCCCATCACAAATTTGAACAAAAACATTAGATGTTTGATAAAACATTAAAAGTTCAATTCAATTCCTAATGAAAAGGAAAGGCCCATATGTTACAAATGACAATGACAAAACAACAAAAAGGAGTATCTGACCAATGAGGTCTTATTGTTCCTCAATGAATATAAACACAACAATTGACAAACCCCACTCTGATACATAACTCAATCTATGACTATCATCAATCCCTCCCCAACCTTAAATTATAAGGGTCAAGAAACATATTGACATCAATAGGCTAGTACCAGTGTTAACGATATTCAGCAGAAAATCTGAAGAAAACATAACATCATGACTAAAACATTCCCCCAAAGTCCATAGAACAATAATTAAAACGTGTTCGTATCATGATCCATGCTACAATATCATACAAAAGACTCATGCATATCCTGTTGTAGCCGTGAAAGATTTTACCTTTATATGGAAGGATTCACTATCCAAACATACCACGATAGCCGTCATAACGTCGATCGTTAGGCATCATCACAAAATAAGCACAAGTACAATATCGAGATTGTCATCATACAGTTTCCCACCTGCCTTGCGAGAAACAAACATTCATACTTATGAAATCACCCTATCAGTTCATTTAGGAAAATCTTCGATTTTAAGGAATTAAGGTAGTTTCCAATCAAGTGTCCTGTAGTTCTTGTCTTCAGTATTTTCTGTCTTGTATCAGTGATGTAAAGTTATTGCAGTCAGTGTGATGTGGACCCAGCAAATTGCCTGGTTGTCCTGTCAGTCAGTGTAGGTGTGTAGTGGAATAGTGAGTTTCCAACACTTTACTAAATCAAGATAAATACCACAACAATATCTTGTTGTGTGGGACCATGAGACCTGTCCAGTCAACTGGCCCGTGGTACTGTAGTATGCTGAGTCCTTAAGGTTTCAGGTGTATTCTCCTCTCATCTCACTGTCAATGATTCATCTAGAAATGGAGTATGAAGCCAAGTGATCTAACCCTGGCATCGTTCTGCCATGTGACTGGTCAGGTCAGATTTGATCACTGTGGTTGTAGAAATTCTTCTTTAACATATTGCTGGTACTCACACTCTCAATGTCTGTGTCCAGTCGGTGTCCAGTCGGTGACTTGAGGTATTATTAGAAAATGGGCTGTGATGTCCAAATCCTTTGAACGTATAACTGCAAAATAACAATTTGTGTGGTCCAACAGACTACCGCTGAGTATTGTTCTGTCAACTCCCAACATTGAAAACAATAGATCAGTCCTGAAAACTTGTGGATCTCAGAAGTTCCATCTTTAGAGTGAAGCTTACATCATATCAATGCAAGTTTCCATGATAGTCTTATGTCAAATGTCCTTTTCTATCCAGAACAGGCTTGGTTGCAGTTTGATTCCTTGTGCTATATTTATGCCCAATAGCATCTAGCAGTGGAATAAGATTGTCAGACTTGACTGCTTAGCCAAATCAGAAAAGGTTAGATCTATTCTGTTCAATCATTAAAATGTTAGACCTTACATCAAACAAAATGATTTCCAATTCCACCAATTAAAAACCAATCCTGTAAATGGAAGATGTGAAATATAACAGATGCCAATGCTCCGTTATAACTATGCAAACAGACAAAAACACATTTTTCATATAACTCCTCATAAGTACCAATTTGATTTGCTTTGAACCCTAAGCTCAACTCTTTCCAATCATAATCAGTTATCATATCCTGAACCCTCCTTTGTCTCCTCACGACTTTCTTTTGTCTTTTCTCTCCATTTGGATTGTTGAAATTGTTAATTCCATCATTGCTAATGATCATTTTCTTTCCTGATGGTGTCCTATGGTATTTAAACATGAATGCATCATGTACGTCAAAGCCTGCTGTCCTTGTGTTGTATTTGTACAACTGGACAGCATTATATTTTACATGTACACGTCACTGTATGATCACTGTTATTGCATTATGACGAATAACAATGTTAAGCTTCTGCACACTACTCAACTAGTGCGGACTCTCATTATAGCCTGAAGAGAGGTTCACCCAAGCGATAACTTTGTGTAGCTCACATAGGACGGAACGTCCACGCCCACAGACAGGTTCCAGGCAACCTGTCTGTGGTTCCTCCAGTCAGGTTCCGCTGACTAGGCGGGGGTACTGGGGCTTGTTCGACTACCAAACGCTTTTGTAAACTTGACAGTTCACTATATGGTGTAGATTTACAACTCACTGTTCATCTGTATAACCACAAACTCCTTCTGTTAGCCTGTTAGCGGTTAGCTCGGAAGGTCCATTGAAACAGTAGGCCAGAATCTCAAATCGAATTCTAAGTTCTCCAAGTATGTACTTCACGGATGATGGTAAACTACATACTGTTTAGTACATAGTTAGCTAGTATGCTAGGATTGGGACCTACCTCAAACTAACATTGCGTCTCAACATTAGATTTTGTTGCGCATTACCATCATACCAAGTTTTAATATTTAACTAGACACCATTTTGCATTGTGTTATACTGACTTACATTTCTTGTGAAGTTCACATCCACCAAAAATTGCATATATGAACTGTTTGACTATTGCCACTGCCATTTTAACAGCGCATTAGCCACTAATAAGCCTATTAGTAAGCCCATCTACTTACTAATTGGAATTGGCATAAGAATTGAGCAATTGCTAGTGAGACTGAAGACAAACTTTACACTGCCAAATCTATTGAATTTCATGGCACAATGTTCATTTTTCTTTCATACAGGAAATACAGGAATTCTTGTTGAATCAATAAGATTATCAATCAGGTTGCGGCAACATGCTGTTAGAAATCAGCTGCTTTGTATATTTGTTGAAATAATGATCACATACCCGGTCGTCAAGGGAGAGAGTAATTCCTTTTCTTTATTGCAGCATTTGATAGTCTGTTGTTCATAATGTTACAGACTTGAGCTTATCTCACTCAATCTCATCGAAAAGGTTGTCCTATGCTTTATAGACATCCCAACCAGAATACACATCCCAGTACTGTATGTCCATTGGCTATTACTGTCGTGCTTTGAATAAATGTGACTTCCTGTTTATGGATATTCTTATGTTATCTAAACATAACAATAATACATTCATACACTTCAGCATATGTGACAATCCAAACATTATAAACATTTTAAAACCTTTTTGAATTTGAAGAAGTTTGTTTTCTAAAAATGAGATTAAACTAATTACTATAAATGATGTCAATCACAGTGGGGGTTGCAGTGGTTGATGCTGAGGTGGATATTTAGGAGGCAGTTGCAAAAGCGTTTCCATAGCATTACTCCAATAAGTAATGCTATGGCCTTACCATTATTATTATTAGGAATAAATAGGTATATAGGTGTATTGTCATCGTACAACAACTTATTTTCACAAGGCTGTGAGCTATGCTAGGGCTAATGTTGCTTCCATATTGAATTTAAACACATGTAGGCTTTATAGGACAGTCAAATGAAAGCTTGTCTGTAATAGTAACTTCTGCTAAACAGTCTCTGTTTTCCCATTCAACAGCCTCTAAGACAATGACTGTGCATCCAGATTATCTACTGAAGGAGATGGTGAGTATGATTGATGAGGTAGAAAATTGTGTAAATTCTAGTCTCTACAGGCACAGATTAATTCATTGTGTTTTTCTAGCAGTGGGGGGCACACACTCAAATGATAGGGCAGTAAGGTGTTTGCTGAACCTGTTAAAATTAACAAATCATTGCCTGGGTGTAACCAGTACCCACACTCTAGGGAGGCCATCAAAGGTATCACACCTGTGATGGAATGCAGGAGGATGTTGTTATTGAGACTACTAATGGTTGTAACACCCCTATTCTTCCTGTCAAAAAGCCGGGAACTAACAAATATCCCTTTGTATTGGACTTACAGGTGATAAATGCTTGTGCGATCTCTCAATTACCAGTGGTGCCCAACCCAACGACTATCTTGTTCCCCATTTCACTTCAACAAAATACTACACTGTTTTTGATGTCTGTTTGGCAAAGAAAAAATGTATGTGTCCATGTAAAAAGACTCTCAGGTAATGACCTCATTCAGTATTCAGATGACCTTAACTGTCATGATAAGCTTATACCGTGAGCACTGGTTCTGCTCCAAGCACTGGCTATAAAGCACTTTAAGGCATTGCAGTCTAAACTACAGGGGTGTTCTCAAAGTGTCCAACATCTGCAACAAGTGTTACAGGAAGCATGTTTTCTTATCTCATAGTGCCAAGTGGCAGCAATTAAGGCCCTGATCATGCTAGACACCAAAGCACAAATGCCACTCCCCCTCCTTCTTTGAGGCAGGGATAGTATATGTTACAATTTGGATAGTATTCGTTTATTTGAAATACATGTTTTATTGTTTTTTTACATCTGCCAATACAACTTGGGCACTAATGAATAACGTGCAAAGGAGTCGGTGCTGTTCTAATCTAATGTCGGCTCAATGGCTGTTTGTATGACAAAAGAGTGAGCGCATGTTTGGAGGAAGCAGTGCTATACACACGCTAAACTCAGCTACCAAACTAGAAGCCAAAATGTATCAACATAAACTTTAGTTTATTGGATGGAGAAGTCTAAAAAAGCTAAGCAAGCCAGCAATAATCAATTTGCTCTCTCTTGCAGTTTTCTGTCCTCCAAACAGCATTGAGATTTCCAAGCTTAAATTTACGTAATGTTTTATAGACAGATTTTCATAGGTAACAATTCATTACGGTAATATATTACATCTACCCTTGAATTATTTCACTTTCATCCACTTGGTAACAACAGACTACGCATATACTAGCCCCTTAAACCAGGCCTAGAAGGTCCCTAGGCCCTGGGAATACCTATAGGATTTTTGTTGCAAAGGGGTGAGAATACGTTTTTCTCAGTAAGGTCTCAAACTACGTTAATACTCAAATTCATTGCTTGGGCTAACGCCCCAAAACACGTGAACCCAGTCAAATACATTGCTTGGGAGGGGCTTATATAGGTGCTCACAAGAATAATGCCTTCCTTGCTACTAGTGATGGGAAGTTCGACTCACTTTATCTTTGGATCTTTTCAAATTGTTCGGTTAAAGGAACAAATCTTTCGTTTAATTCCCTTCATATGGCCACAACATTTTTGTAGTACAGTCAGGTGGTCAACATGAGCTGGCAAAATGATTATGAAGTGTGCCAGACTTGCTGTCGCAAGATTGGGGGGGAGGGGGCATTTCTGCAAGCAGGGAAATGGCCTTGCCGAAATTATCCCCGGCTCCAAACTTGCTTAAAACTGTGTTTGGCAGGCAGGAATACGGTCTTATATTAATTTGAATTTATAGTTGCAATATGAGCACATTATAAATACTATTTATGAAATAAACATTTCAGGGCAATGATGGTTGAAATATTATCATTTCATTTTAGAAAATACTAATCGAATAAGAAATGGTAGATATGACCGATGTTGCCAAACATTTGTTTATAGTAATACACATGAAACAAATAGCCAACAGAAAACTGCAGAGTGCCTTCCCACGCTATTAACCGGTCTTCAAAAATCGCATGAAATGCAGCGATATCAATATTAATATAAAGAGACATAATATAAAAAAAAACACTTGTGGTTACATTATTTATTAAAATAATTGAAACAGTGCATTTAATTAATTGTTCATATGTGTTATTATTTATTTCAGTTTGTCTGATTTGGTGGTTCATAAAAGTTTCAGAATCCTAGCTACATAGCGGAACACATATGTCCGTACACATTTCCCAGACGAGTTTGAATGAAGATACCCCAAAGAAAGACGCACTTAGCTCTGTGTTAGCTCAGCCGAAACGACACCAACGTTGATTTGCACTAACGTAGATCTGCTATGAAATTAACATAGCTGTTGTTTTTATTTGACTACAGTGCAGACATATTACTCTGCGTTTTGATCCTGATAATCACCATCTTATGCTTCTCCTAGTGCGCTACGACTAACATTGAAAACGGTGAAAAGGTGACATGTAACTTTCATTTGGTTTACAATGTTGCTCGTTAAGTACAGAGATACTTAAACTAGCTAGTATATTGTAACTACTGTACTGTACTAATTTTGGAATCCGACATTACTCTAAATGGAAAACGCAGTTAATGCCGCAGTCAATGCAGTTTTTTTATATGATACCTAGCTAGGTTGATAGACTAACACATTTTGCTGAATACATGTACACATTTCATTTATCCACAATCAGTGGCCTCTCCTCTTGCATGGGAACTAGTTTGAATAGTACTGTGTTGTTCAAAGATGCTGTGCTGCGTTTATCCAACATCTCTCTTTCAAATTCTGTTTAGACCATGGCTTGCCATCATGTGCCTTTTCCCACCTTAAGACCATCATGGAGAGTCGCTCTTGCTGCTAGTAGAATCAACTGGTCGTGGAAGAGATGTAGGTTTTTCTGCTCAAGTTACATGGAACCTGGTCCCCAGGACAGACCTAAACCGACACTGCACACACCTGTCATGCTTAAAGAAGTCCTCTGGTGCTTAGACATTCAACCTGGCCAGGTAAGTCTAATGCTGTGTGTATATGTGGACCCAACAGCCATTAATAGTTTAAATTAAGTGGAGCAGTATCTAGGATGTGCTGTTCATTTGTCCAGTTTTTGTAGTGAGTCATAGGAAAATCTCAGTTCTTAAAAAGCCTGCAAACTTTCCTTCTCTGTATTTAGACAGGCTTCTTTTCAGAGGGCACATTAGGTCACTAGGATCCCACAGACTTGGCTTTCATTTACATACTTCCAAAACAGATGGACATGAGTCAAAGGCCTTCTGTTTCTTGTGGGCAGCACAGAGACAGTGACTCTTGGCCCCCCTGGGTGGCAGAGGGATGATGCACGGACAGGGCAGGTGGGGACAATGGGTCAACAACTTAGTCAGGAATCGTGCCACCTTAAGACTGTTGACAGGACATAGGGTGCTGCTTGCAACGCTTCTGCCTGAATTTTTGCACCTCATACTGTAACTCCTCCACTGTCCGCCCATTGACCAACTGTCCCAAGAAAGCTTGCCAACAGCCTGACATTAATAACAAGTGTTAGGTGGATTTTTGCTGTCATTCTAGTCGCTGCACATTGACGAGCTTTGACAAATGTAGGATGTTGCCTAGCTAAATAGTATGGTATTGCTGTATAGGGTTTGGGCTTCAATTCCGTATGCTGAGGTAAATGCTGGAAGACTGGCATTATTGGAAAACTTTACACCTTCCTTTTAAAATGTAATTGCATAAAACCTGTCAGAGGTCACGTGTGTGTGTGTGCGCGTGTGTGCGCGTGTGTGCGCGTGTGTGCGCGTGTGTGCGCGTGTGTGCGCGCGTGTGCGCGTGTGTGCGCGCGCGTGTGCGCGCGCGTGTGCGCGCGTGTGTGCGCGTGTGTGTGTCACAGTGGATATAAAAAGTCTACGCACCCCTGTTAAAATAACTTGAACAATTCAATTGAAAATTGAGGGGGGATATAATTTTTTAAAATCACAATAACCTGGTTGCATAAGTGTGCATACCCTTAAAAGAATACTTTGTTTAAGCACCTTTTGATTTTGTTACAGCATAAGTCTTTTTGTATAGGAGTCTATTAGCATGGCACATCTTGACGTGGCAATATTTGCCCACTCTTCTTTGCAAAAGCGCTTCAAATCTGTCAGATTGTGAGGACACTTCCTTTGCACAGCCCTCTTCAGATCACCCCACAGATGTTCAATTGGATTCAGGTCTGGGCTCTGGCTGGGCCATTCCAAAATGTTAATCTTCTGGTGAATCCATGCTTTTGTGAATTTAGATGTGTTCTTTGGGTCGTTGCAGTTCTTTTCAACCTTCATCTTTCTAACAGATGCCTGAAGTTTTTGTGCCAAAGTTACCTGGTATTTGGAACTATACATAAGTACCTCCACCCTGACCAAGGCCCTGGTTCCAGCTGAAGAAAAACAGCCCCAAAGTACGATGCTGCCACCACCATGCTTCACTGTAGGTTTGGTGTTCTTTGGGTGATGTGCAGTGTTTTCACGCCAAACATACATTTTGAAATTACGGTAAACATTTCAACCTTGGTTTCATCAGACCATAACAAATTTTCTCACGTGCTTTTGGGACTCTTGATGTTTGTTTTTGCAAACTTCAGCCAGGCTTGGATGTTTATCTTTGTAAGAAAAGGCTTCTGTCTTACCACCCTACCCCATAGCCCATTCATATGAAGAATACGGGAGATTGTTCTCACGTCACACATAACCAGTACTTGCCAGAAATTCCTGCAGCTCCTTTAATGTGGCTGTAGGCCTCTTGGAAATCTCCCTGGCAGGTTTTCTTCTTGTCTTTTAATAATAATAATTTTTGGAGGGATGTTCAGTTCTTGGTAGTGTCTCTGGTGTGCCATATTTTCTCCACTTGAGGATGACTGTCTTCACTGTGTTCCATGGTATATCTAATGCTTAGGAAATATTTTTTTACCCTTCTACCTGATATCTTTCAACAATGAGATCCCTCTGTTACTTTGGAAGCTCTGCGGACCATGGCTTTTGCTCTGAGATGCAACTAAGAGAATGTTAGGAAAATCCTACTAGAACAGTGGAACTTTATTTGTGATTATCCATAGTCACTTTAAATGATGGCAGGTATGTAATGAGTTTGAATGTGATTGGTTGTTTTTGAACACAGCCACATCCCCAGTTATAAGAGGGTGTGCCCACTTATGCAACCAAGTTATTGTTATTATTTTTACATTATGTTTTTCCCCCTCAAAGATTTGTTTGTTTTTCAATTGAATTGTTCTCATTATAGGGCACATTAAAACTGGAAAAGTTTCTGATGTGATTTATATTTGTCTCATTCTTTTACATCACAAAAAGCTGGCATATTAACAGGGGTATGTAAACATTTTATCCACTGTATGTGTGTAATACACACACACACAGAGATAACACATACCCAGATAACACACATACGTCTTACCAATGTCGGCCCGACATACACATGCGATGTCGGCGGAATGCAGTATAGAGGTCGGTTGCTCATCGGCAAGATGTAAAGTACACGTCAGTTTTTCCCTTCAGCCAATGTTTGAACGATGCTTCCTGCTTCTCCGCTGACATTTAATAGCTCTACTGCCGAGGGTTAATAGATCTACTGCTGATATTTAATAAATCAACTGCTGACGTAAAGTGAAGAGACAAGATAAATTAAGTTCATACCTTAGTCTTTACAGAATGTACAATTTCCCAAACATAGAAACAAAGAAGCCTGAACAAAAACACCCAACAATTGTCCTCTTCTTCTGCAGGTCTCTCCCTCCAGCTGTCCCCGCCCTTTCAACCTCGAGCGCAGTAATTCTTGGCAAACATGGGCTTTTAAGAACAGAACCTGAAAGCCACAAAATATGAAGCGATTGCAATAAGTATAACAGTGAATAAGTAGCATTCAATTTAACGTGATGGGGCAACGTGAAGAAAAAACAAATCATATCAGAATGTTTGCCAGCAGGACAGAGACTGAAGGATCGGGCCAGTCATGCGAGGAACACGTAATTGATAAGAGAGAACAGGCCAGTCCCCAGAATATGTAGCTATCAATATTGCTGCCACAATCCTCAGTTATATTGACATGATCTGGGAAACAGACATTAGGAAATGCAAGTTTGGCTAGCTAACACTAACAGTCCTATTATAATGCTTATCCATGGTTGTTCATCCAACATTAAATGCAACAAATGTATCGGTTTTCAATGTGATTTTCATCAGAAGTAAAAATTTAAAGCCTTTGAAACAAAAGAGAATGGGGGAGTGTCAGGCAACTTTAAAGCTGGATTAAATGATGTGTTATACTTGAATCTGAATAACCTTATTAATTAGGATAAATTATTATTACCATCTCTTAAAGGTAATGCTATGCGTTACTTCAGTAGGCAGGGGAGACAAGAGTCTTGATAATGAGGGACAGAGTGGTACAGAAAGTATAGTGCCAACAAAGTACATGGAAGAGAATGGAGTAGACCATAGTGAAACGGAGGATAGAAGAGTCGAAAGGGAAAACAGAAGAGGAATTGAGGAAGGAAAGAGAGAATAGATGGAGGGTGGCCCGCTCAACAACATTCCCACCACAGCAAGATACATTTCCAGAGGAAACACTGAAGTATGGGCAGCATCCATATTTCTAATGAGTTGGTTTTGTCTATCAATCTTTATCTTGTATAAAAATAAGCAAGTGTTGAACTAACACATAACAGCATCCTTCAGTGGCATTGACCAGATATACAGTCTTCTGCCCCCTTTTCACCAGTTTAGTTGGGCTGCCAAGTCCGGTGTGAAGATTTTCTTTAACACGCACCACATGGTTTGCTTAACATTTTGTCCCCGGGTGAGGACAACTGAGGTCTGAAATGCAAACAAAGCATTAAATCTGCACATTCGTACTGTTAGGGGTTGTCTGCTACTACTACTGTAACATTTTAGTTGAATCAGGTGTTTGAAGTAGGTGTTTCCAAGGGACCCTCCAGTTATTTTATTTATAATTGTAATCAAGAAGTACCTGTAGAGTTTGGTGGGACACATTGCTCACATGTCTGAAAACAAGGTATTGGAGCTAGAAATGACAAGTGCAGGGCTGAGTAACATTGAAAGTATAGAAGGACTACAGGGCTGTTGTTTTGTGTTATACTTATTCAACCTACTTCCAAGAGTGTTTCTTTCTTCCATTTGACTTGAAGTTGTAAGTTGGTACTTTCCTACATCAGGCTAAAGTAGTAAAATTAAAAACTACTTTCTCACTTGATATGTTGTCGGCCTCTTTGGCATTCTTGCACCTAGTCAGTGTTGAGGTCTGATGTCACACACGACTTCTGCCACCACTCTGCAATCTTGTGAAAATATTATGTAACTAATGAATAGGACCATGCACATTTAATGATTTAAATTGGCTATCCAGAGTTCACGTTTGGATAGCCAATCCGGTTTTAAACTCGTTCTTCAGATTTTGGGCATGATGAACATTTGCGAATGATTAGACCGGTAGCTAGATAATGGGTTCATATTTTGACCGTATAACCATGGAAAAATGCAAAATAGCATATTTCTTCAACTTCCAGAGTTAGAGGTCACAAATGGAAACCATGTCAGCAAGGTGACCACAAAGTCTTAACATTTCACTGACAAATGTTTTAATATAATGTCAAATATAAAGTAATAATATCATTAATTTCAAATAACCCTGTGTAACTGCTTTATACATTTATACAATTCAAGTAGGTATTTGATCCCCTGCTGATTTTTTACATTTGCCCACTGACAAAGAAATTATCAGTCTATAATGAGGGAAATAAGTATTTGACCCCTCTGCAAAACACTTGGTGGCAAAACCCTTGTTGGCAATCACAGAGATCAGACATTTCTTGTAGTTGACCACCAAGTTTACACACATCTTAGGGGTGATTTTTGTCCCACTGCTTTTTGAAGATCTTCTCCAAGTCATTAAGGTTTCGAGGCTAATATTTGGTAACTCGAACCTTCAGCTCCCTCCACAGATTTTCTATGGGATTAAGGTCCGGAGTCTGGCTAGGCCACTCCAGGACCTTAATGTGCTTTTTGAGCCACTCTTTTGTTGCATTGGCTGTGTGTTTTGGGTCATTGTCATGCTGGAATACCCATCCACGACCCATTTTTAATGTTCTGGTTCTCACCCAAGATTTTAGGGTGCATGGCCCCGTCCATCGTCCCTTTTGATGCGGTGTAGTTGTCTTGTCCCCCTAAAAAAAAACACCCACAAAGCATAATGTTTCCACCTCCGTGTTTGGCAGTGTGGAAGGTTTTCGTGGGGTCATAGGCCGGGTACGCATTCCACATCCTCCAAACACGGTCTGTTGAGTTGATGCAAAAGAGCTTGATTTTGGTCTTATCTGACCTCAACACTTTCACCCAGTTCTCCTCTGAATCATTCAGATGTTCATTGGCAAACTTCAGACATGCCTCTACATGTGCTCTCTTGAGCAGGGGGACCTTGCGGGCACTACAGGATTTCAGACCTTCATGGTGTAGTGTTTTCTTGGAGACTAGGGTCTCACCTGCCTTGACATCGTTGACAAAAGCCTCTCATTTAGTCCTCACTGTTCTCTTGATCATTGCAACTGCACAAGGTGAGATCTTGCATGGAGCCCCAGACCGAGGGAAATTAACAGTTATTTTGTGTTTCTTCCATTTGCGAATTACCGCACCAACTGTTGCGACCTCACCAAGCTGCCTTGCGATGGTCTTGTGGCCCCTTCCAGCCCTCTGTATGTCTAAAATCTTGTCCCTGATATCCTTGGACAGCTCTTTTGTCTTGGCTATGATGGAGTGTTTGGAATCTGATTGCTTCTGTGAACAGGTGTCTTTACACAGGTAACAAGATGAGATTAAGAGCACTCCCTTTAAGAGTGTGCCCTAACCCAAAATAACTGACGTCTGTTAAAAAAAAACATGCATTTTCGTATCTATCTTTATGGTCACGGCATACAACTCATGGAAATCAAAAATCCATATCTCAAAATATTAGAATAATAAATGTACAATACAGAAACATCGACAGAAGAATCGCTCTAATCAGCAAATTAACTCAACACCTGCCGGAAATCCAGGGCTTCTGCCGTTTTTGATTTACAAGCATTTCAATTTTTCTAATTAACACTCAAGTGACATCTCCTTGAAGCATTCATGAAACCTCCATTCATGAAAACCACTTCCTTGCTCTTGAATGATGTATGCTTTGAGTTCATCAACAGACATGTTCCACGCACCCTCACCTTTTATGTGCACATGAGTAACAGTATGATCTCTGATGTGCTGCATAGGGATGTGACAATACCAGAAATGTGGTCGTCGATACAGATACCAGTGAAATTCAATACAAAACAAATCCCATGTACTCCAACATACACTCTTTCCATAGATACATTTGAACCTTATGAAAACAACAACAGTGGCATGTGGCATGCAACTGTGGCTGCTACTGTGATAGGAAAATTGAGGTTTCAGTTATCAGCTCAATTACTGTAAGAAAACAGCAGAGGCTACATGCACTCACACATGCACACACCTCTTCTACTCAGAGTGCAAACAGTAGTTAACATTTCTGACATGATTGACAGACAATCAGTCTGGAATAATTATTTTTAAATGCAAATGTTATTTTATGACAGGTGACACAGACTGAACAGTAAGAACTGAAGCCCACTACAACGAGCTATGCTTACAATACATTAGCCTCAACACGGTAACCAAGGCAAACACTATTAGGAAAATAGTTGGATAGGCTTCACAGCAATGCCAGCTGTCTCAATCAAAAATAATGTAATGTGTAGTTCTGGATAAGAATATAACAAGGATAACACTCTGGATACGTTATTAATGTAATGTTAATTGAAACTCATGCCCCTTGAATTATCTTCCCAACTCGTGCAGTCCCTCCCAGACCTGTCTCACTAGTATTTCAGGTTGCTATTGGTTCATTTCTTTTTTTTTGCAAAGAGGCTCAGTCATTGGAGGTGGGAGCTCATTATCAGGATCAGATGAAGATCCGGCGTCCGAGACGTTGATTTCGGGATCTGTTTCTGATCCTCCATCTGACTCCATCAATCCAAATCATGCAGCATCTGCAAAGCTGTCAGGGTGTCGATTCATTGGGTTGAGTTGG
Source organism: Esox niger (assembly GCA_016801105.1). Taxonomy (NCBI): domain Eukaryota; kingdom Metazoa; phylum Chordata; class Actinopteri; order Esociformes; family Esocidae; genus Esox; species Esox niger. Next base: position 77,673 of record JACXGJ010000687.1, read on the forward strand.
CCATCGTGAACTAAACTGTAAGTTGTGTCTGACTTGTTCATCAATTTAAAATGAAGTACAATTACTACCCTCATCATCAGTCTTTATCATTACATTTCAGTCACATGCATAGGTGTCTGGGTTTATTGGGGGTTGTTGCTCATTTATCCTTTTACGTCTTTGCTATTCATTTGATGAGATGGTAACATTGTCATTGAACAAGTACAGTACAACGAAAAGCAGTTAGCGTCTAACCAAAAGTGCAAAATGAAGAGTGCAAAAATATTGGCAAGTGAAACAAGAATGTATAAGTGGGATTTATGAATATTTAAATTGAAGGTGCAGGGCGGCATGTGCAACGGAAATGCATGTACATGTAACAACTGAAAATAATGTTAACAGGTACACAATGACTTACAGTAGCCTACATGAAAATACAGAGAAGTCGTTTGTAAATTGTACTGATGAAAAACATGAATGTGTAATACTTTTGCTGAATTGATCATTGGTGATCGTCGGTATTTCCTTTTGTGAATAATTATTAAACCTAATTGGTTTGTGGAATCTTACTCTTCACTAAAGTAAGCAGAGAATATTCAAAGACAGACGATAGGATGTGTATAACATTTTTGTCTTGTCTCTTAATAAAAAACGTAACATCTAATAAGTTTATTGAATTTGTAATTGGTGATTGCTAAAGAATGTCTGGTGTATCGTTTCATGAATAACTATTTCGATTTACAATAATTTCATTAATTAGCCTACAGACGAATGCTGAATCTGCTGTTGAAAAACAGTAAAGTGTTATACATATGTTGAATGGTCAATAGCCTATATTGTTTGTATTATGTTTCAATAATAACCTAATTAAAATGTTGAATGGTCATCAAAATCTTGTATTTCATTGGTAAGTTCATTCAAATTCAAACAAGCTTATCTTTCATCTGTGAGTATCACACAATTAATCTATTGACTCATGCATTCAGTGAGGGGTAATTAGTGCCTGGGTACCATTGGGTACCAATGCTAAGTGCGGTTGGCTGTTGACTGATTAAGTCAGAAAACAGTGTAAAAAAACAGGTAAAGTCTTTAAATAGTATTTTGTTTGTGAGTTTAAAATTCTGATAAACGGAACAATGTAATATATGTCTATTTAGGAAAATTCATGGAAGGAGGGTGTAGCTTTCAAAATGGCAGTTTTATTTAAATTTTAAACTCAAATGCCATGTATCAGTCCTTGTGTTAATAAGGAATGATCAACAACAAATCAGTTATAGATATTGAATAGGAGAATAATTACACGCAAAAAACACTATCTTGTTGCTAGAATACGTACCTTAACGTAAGCTGTTATTAACATTATACTTATTATCCCTATGTAGACTTTAACTCATCCACCTGTGTAGATCTCCGCACTCTACATTATGTGTGGGAAGCAGCGAGGCATTGAAAGGCTGCATTTACCCACTTTGGTGTAATTGCAGTGCGTGTGCGCAGACTTTCAACCTCCATATGTGCTCCTTTCATACACACACTGTTTACCCTGACAAGAAAAACTATGCATGGTTGATAGTCTTACAATAGATTACCTAAATCTTGTTTGACTGAGAGTGGTTATTCTCGTTCCCGTCATTTGCGTGTCAGTGAAACACATTTTAAACACATTGGTATGTGATTTTAGGCTATCATACTGGAAAAACAATAAGGTTAGTAGGTGCATTTCACATTCAGAATATCTACCATAAAGGTTAAGGATGTTATAAGAGCGCTTAAGCTCTAGGTTTAAACGGTGACGCCAACCAGGGTGGGCAACCTAGGAATGTTGTCCTAGGCCCAGGCTTATTAGATAACTTATTAGTCAATGTTAGCATTCTGTACTATCGAATCAACTTTCAGTCATGATTCAACCATTTTCTGTAAAATGGGTTGTTTGACCAAAAGCCAATAAGAATGATTCCCTAACACCAGCACCAAAGCAACTTTGTTTAAAAAAAGCAACCAACATAAACTTGTCTAGATAACTAGCTAAAACATTGCCACCATGAAACCATTATCAGGAGCACAGAAAATGACAAATCTATAACGGAACAGCAGAACATGTTGCAGTAAAGCAATGGCCACATTTCTTAAGAAATAATAGGGACACATCTGATATCAAGCTGGAAAAAACTGGTGAGTTAGCTTGAGTACGTTCACTTAATTTGGCTGGCTGCAAGTCTACTAACCAAAGGTGCTTTGAGAAGTTTGGAATAACATGCCTAATATTGTAATATTCTTAGTCTAAACCCCATACTCCCAAAAGATACCAAAGCTGCATTAGAGGCAAGCAGAGGTCATGAGAGTATGAGGGGCCTTGGGGATACCGAGTTAATGTTAAACTCAGGTCAAATCTCCCCAGAGCCTGATATAGACCCTGTTAGCATAAGGCACCACCTCATCCGTGAGACACCTGCAGCGGATGATAATTTTGATGACCCAGAACATTTGACTGATGCTCAAAAGGAGATAATTGTGAGTTATATGGCAAATGAATCACCATGCACTAAACTGGCCAAAAACATGCAAAAGGACAGAGAAGACAGGGCATTCCCAAAGTATGTTAAATTCCAATCCTGAGAATGGGCGTGAGAAACAACACTGGGTGATACACAGTAAAACTAAGCAGGCGTTTTTCTACTTTCCGTGTGCACGTTTCTTTTGAGACAAATCCTTTAGCCCTACATAGCGCAAATGTAATGAATTTATCGACAGTGAAATGGTGCAAGCTGTATAATGTTTCCAGAGCATGAAAGGAACCATGCACACCAACATTAATGCCAGAAGTGACAGAACTTGCAGCATTCTGTTTTGCTTGGGTCAAGGATAGACAGCCAACGGCACAGAGGCTTATGATTTCGGAAATCGTGAAAATCAAGGTTTTACTGGAAAGAATGTTGGACATAACGCTGCTACTGGCCTCTAGGTATATTGCTTTTTGATGAAAAACATTTTAAAAGGCATTTTTTATGAAATGTAAAAAAAGCCTAACTAAACTGTTGCGATAGGACCTTGTTTCTGAATTCTGTCACATTTGATTCTAAAAGCTACCCAATTGCATAACACCTTCAGGTGTGGTAATGGCCCTGACTAACTGACAATGAAAGGACCATTATCACATTGACAGTTCTACGCAACGAGCATGTGATGACAATATATGAAGCTGTGCACTCTTATTTGACCGACTGAGGCATTCAGAAACTGCATCAGTTTAAATGTTATATGTAATACTGTTCATTTAATTTTTTATGAGATTACATTTCATATCATATTCTTGTTATATGTGCTTGCCTATGCCAATGACACACAGTTATACCTTCCCCTGAAACCTGGCGACAAGAAATCCCTGAATTCACTCTCTAATTGTTTTAGAGTCATCAAATACTGGCAAGCTAAAAACGCAAAAACAGAAATATAACAGTATAATAATAAAAATATGTTTATTTGGTCCCACAGACTCTTGTTAATAACTTTGGGCCTCTATCCATCAATGTTCAAAGCTATACCAAAAATCTGTAACAAATAAACGCTATTGTCCGGACCATTGCCAAATGGAAACCCATTCTTACTTTCAAAGATTTGGAGACAGTTATTCATGCATTAATTTCCTCCCGTCTAGGTTATTGAAACTATTTGTATATGGGAGTCTATAAGTCTTCCTTGGCTCACCTTCAGCTTGTCCAAAAATGCAGCTGTTAGGCTTTTAACTGGTACAAAGTGAGCATCACTTGTGTATTGGCCAATCTCCATTGGCTACTTGTTAAATATATGTTTAATTGTAAGGTTATTTTATTTGTTTTTAATCTGGCACATGGATCAGTGCTCCACTGTACTGATTAAAGTTTGAAGGAGACCATGCCTTTTCTTTTGCTGCTCCAAAGTTGTGGAATAGCCTACCTTTGATATATTAGGTCCACTTCCACCAGTAGTGACATTTTTAAATCCCACCTTAAAACATATATTTTTTCTTTAGCTTTTCAGTCTGCAAATGGGTAGGAAGGTGTGTCTATGTCTGTCATGTTTTTTTGAAAATATGTTTAGTTAGCTGTTTGTGTTTTGGGGTTCTGTCCAGGGAACCCTTCATATGTAATATGTGATTTATTTTGCACAATGGTAAACATTTCCAAGGGTTTCTTGAGTTTCATCCTTCTGATATGAGTTGCTGTTTTTTATTTATCTAGTTTGTGCGTACACATGGGTGAACATGTCCATGGAGGTCTGTACATTCTCACATCAATTTCTTTTTAAATATATCCCGAAGTTTACTTAGAAAGTGGTGTATGCCCTCTTTTGTGCCTACGTAATATTTATAAACGAGGCCCCAGAACTCATGGTGGAGTGCTACTGGAGGGTAAATGGAGCAAGACAAATAGCTGCCACTCCACGATATTGGACACCTGCGCTGTGCTCAAGCCACATTAGGTGTACTCCAGTTCTTGCTTCATTCCATCTACTCTTTGTGCACATATACTACAGTTCAAAAGTTTGGGGTCACTTAGAAATTTCTGTTTTCGATGAAAACATACATGAAATTAGTTTGAATTGCAAATGCAGCAAAAAAATGAAATAGTTAATTGACAAGATTAGCAATAATGATTTCTAATCAAAATTATTGTGTCCTTCAAACTTCACTGCAATGGGAATCCTCCATTTGGCTCGTCAGCAACAACACTACTCCTCGGTTTTGCTTGACAGTGCCAACACCGCTGTGGATCTTCAAAGCAAGGTCCAGCAACTTTAAGTTTAAATCTAGTTACTGGGGCAATCTGAAGCAAGAGGTCCCCAGTATCACTCTTCAAATTGTTTCTTCCTCCTATTGGCTTCAATGGGATAATTTCAATGGGATTTTACTTTAATGGGATACTAACAGTACCTCTGATTTTGTTTCATATGTTGAGATTATCTCAACTTAAATTACTTAAACATGTATTAATGTCAAATTTGAATAATTTGGATCAATTGTCATTAAAATAGTATCTTGAACCGATCAAGCTAGAGAGACAAAAGCAACTTTTTTTTCAGATATGTAGGCTACCTCACGTTAGTCACTGTTTATCAAGTTTAATTATTTGTTATCCTACCTTGCATAGTTACCATTTATTTACTCTAAAAACCAGTATCTCTTGAACTGTACAAACTTGAAAGACCAATTTTAAGTTTCTTTCAAGGCTTTCCCACATTAAAACCTTTATGTTAATTAATTATGATTCTACCATTTTGCCCAAAGTCCATGATTGGCATTAATTCTCCCATTTTCCAGTTTAATCTTACCAGAAACGTCATGATCATAATTTTTGCTATTTCAAAATTTCAGTTTTTACCTTTAGTGTGAAAATATAATGAATGTGTGATGAAATCATTGGGAAAGATAGAATTGTCAAATACGTTAACAGTCCCCGTTCCAAATGTACATTATATACTTATTCTGTGCGGATAATCAAAATGTCATGATCACTTTCTGTTGAGGTTTTAAAAAATGACTCACCCTCTGTGGAAACCATGCATATGACTGCTGGTTAGAAAGGCACTGAAGACAAGAGCAGGGGGTTCATCAAGAATAAATGTGGGTGATAGTTTACTTTTTTTCCCTCACTCAATAGTGTTTTGGAGCACGGAGTTGTGAAAGAGGAGGCTGATAAATTATTGATCCTTGTAATTAAACACTGCAGCTCGGGATGCCGGGTCTGATTGACAGCCAGATATGAAGCCCTTTTAACTTTATGTTGCAGGTTTAGTCTTAGGTTATCCGTGACTATAAGTCTCTTCCTCTCTGGTTCATTACTTTTAGTGACTATTTCTTAGTGGTAGTGGGTATGTGGCTTGATAATGTGTCTGGGACTTCATTAGCGATATGGGGTGCCTCAGTGTATGGAGCACCAGGTGTCATGATGAGCCACCTTAACTGCTTCATTTTACATTCTTTGGCTTTAGTTTCAGTTGTATGCTAAGGTAAATTCAAGCAGGCCTGATGCCACTCTCTTATAAATTACTTGTAATATCACATCCAATGTGTTCTTGTACCAGTTTGTTCCGTTCTTTATATTAGACAGTGTAACATTACACATTTACTGTGCCTTTCACAATGTGTCACCTTTTGTGAAAATGCTTTTTTTTATATCAGCTATGATGTTAAAATCTAACCTTGATGATAAAATTCTCCAAAGAAATAAAATTATATTCATACATATTTTCTGTGGAGCTCACATACCCCCTTAGTCCTGTTTCCAGATATGAATGTGGTTTATCTTTAGAGGTCAGTAGGAAGCTTTGGTTCAAACAGGTATGGTTCAGTACCACCGTAAGATCACTTCCAAAAACATAATTCACCAACCAGCCCATTATGGTAGAGTAGCCAGGTGGAAGCCACTTTTCAGAAAAGACACATTTGGAGTTTGCCAAAAGGGAACTAAATGTCATGTGCCTTTTATTGAGGAGTGGCTTCCATCTGGGGACTGTACCATAACGGTCTGATTGGTGGCCTTTGACAGAGAATGGTCTCCCAACTTCACTCAAGAACTCTGAAGCTCTGTCAGTGACCATCTGGTTCTTGGTCACCTACCTGACCAAGAACCTTCTACCATGATTGTTCAGTTTGGCCAGGCAGCCACTTCTCAACAGATTTGGTGGTTACAAACGTCTTCCATTTAGCAATGATTGAGGCCACTGTCAGGACCTTGAACTCTTTAGACATTTGTTGTTATGCTTCCCCAGATCTGCGGCTCCACATTATCCTGTCTTGGGACCTTCTTTAGACAGGTGTGTGCCTTTCCATGTAAAATCTATTTAATTTACCACTGGTGGACCTCTCAGTGATGATCAGTAGAAGTAGGATGCACTTGAACTCAGTTTTCAGTGTCATAACAAAGTGTCCAAATACTTATATAACTGTGATATTTCTGTTTCTGTGGTAAGTCTTCTAATAAATTGGCAGGAAAATTATACATTTGCTTTTAGGCCTGAAAACATTCCAAAATGCACTCTATATGGTTATCAAATCAGAGATCAGGTTTCAATTTCATTTCTAGGTTGTACACACAATGGAGTAGGTTTGTATTCTATATTGGGTGGGGTCAGGGTCAATGAATCCCAGGATTTTCACTTTCCTCGGGGGGTTACATTGAGTTTGTAATATTGGGGGGTTAATGTTTCCCCCTAATTCTACACCCCTGCATACACAGATTATTTGGAGATGACGGTAAAGCTTAAGGTTGGGTATTGATATTGATGTCCCAATTTGATTTTGATTAGCATGGTCCTATTTGGATTCAATTCCGATTTAGATTTATTTGATTCTCCAAGAATGAAGGCTATGAACTGCACAGGGAATCCTCAAACTTGTATGACATGGTAGATTAGTAAGGATTAATGTTAAACATGGATGACCAGGCCCAAAAAATGAATTTGAATACGTTTTTATTAAACAAATATTAATAACCAAAATAAATAGCTTCTGTCTTTTTAACACAATGCCAGTATTTAAATATAAAAAGTACCTCATCTATGAAATATCATTGAATAATAGAAAATTATCTAATGCTCTGACTTGTCTTTCAAAAAACATTCCAGAGAAGTTACATTTAATAAATAATTCATGTTGCGCATAAACAATTTGATTGTGGAACTCTGCTGCCACACTTTCAAATGTACAAAACAATTGTTCAAATAAATTATAAAGTTTAGTTGATTTAATTGTTCAGGTGTCTATTCAACAAAACCTCAATGTATGTTTAACGTGTGTATCATCACAATCAACAATCAATTAAGTGCATTCATCATTGTACCTTGGGTTGAATGATCAACATGTCTTTATAAAGCATAGGCATACTAGACGCCTAGGGGAGACTACCTGCAGTAGAGGGGAGACTACCCTGCACCCCCTCTTGAAAAATATGTATGGGGCAATCAATAGATATGTACAGTCCCCTCAATGTATTGGAACGGCAAGGCAAATTCCTTTGTTTTTGTTGGTCACTGAAGACATTTGTGTTTAAAGGATGAGTATGAGAAAATAGTTCAGAATTTTCGCTTTAATTTCGTGGTATTCACATCTAGATGTGTTAAACATGTTAGGACATATCACAGTTTGTATTAGACCACAGCATTTTTAGGTAAGCAAAAGTAAAGGAACGTAAATAACATTTAATATTTGGTTGCATAACCCTTGCTTGCAGTACTGCCTCAAGCGTGCGACCCATCGACATCACCAAACTGTTGCATTCTTCATTTGTGATGCTATTCCAGGCTTTTACTGCAGCCCCTTTCAGTTCTTGTTTGTTTCGTGGTGTTTCTCCCTTCAGTCTCCTCTTAAGGAGGTGAAATGCATGTCTTTATTGGCTTAAGGTCAGGTGATTGACTTGGCCAGTCTAAAACCTTCCACTTTTCCCCCCTGATGAAGTCCTTTGTTTTGTTGGCAGTGTGCTTTGGGTCATTGTCCTGCTGCATGATAAACTTCCTTCCAATTAGTTTCAATGCATTTCTCCGTATATTGGAAGACAAAATGTTTATGTACACTTCTGTATTCATTCTGCTGCTACCATTATCAGTTACATCATCAATAAATATTAATGAACCTGTTCCAGAAGCAGCCATGCACAAGCCATGACATTCCCCCCACCACTCTTCCCAGATGAGCTTGTATGCTTCGGATCATAAGCAGTTCCTTTCGTTCACCACACTTTGGCCTTTCCATCACTTTGGTAGAGATTAATCTTGGTCTCATCAGTCCATAAGATTGTGTTCCAGAACTTTGGCCTCTCATCTCTGTACTTCTTGGCAAATTTCTATCTGGCCTTCCGATTCTTACTGCTGATGAGTGGTTTGCATCTTGTGGTGTGGCATCTATATTTCTGCTCTCCGAGTCTTCTTCGAACAGTGGCTTGTGATTCCTTGACTCCTCGACTGTGGTGGTCGTTCGTGATGTCACTTACTGATGTTTTGGGGGTTTTCTTCACAGCTCTCACAATATGTCTGTCATCAACTACTGTTGTTTTTCTTGGCCGAACTGTACGACGTCTGTTGCTCAGTTCACCAGTAGTTTTTTTTCTTTTTCAGGACATTCCAAATTGTTGTACTTGCTATGCCCAATGTTTGTCCAATGGCTCTGGTCGATATTCCTTCTTTTCTCAGCTTGACAATGGCTTGCTTTTCTCTCATAGATAGCTCTCTGGTCTTCATGTTGGTTTATCCTCTTTAACAAGAAATGCAGACTTTATAGGTTTGAACCAAGGATGGAGACTTGGACTAGTCATGCAGAGCTATTTAATGTATCAACAATCAACCTAAAAGGCAACACCTGGGCAAAAAGGAACATCTGTCAGTCACATTTTCCAATAGTTTTGCTAACTTGAAAAATGGGTGGGTTCAAACAAATGGTGAAATGAAAGCTGAAATTCTGAGCTCTGGTCTCATACACAAATGTCTTCAGTGAACAAAAACAAAGGAATTTGCCTTGCTGTTCCAATACTTTTGAAGTGGACTGTAGTTTGTAATTAAAAAAATAAAATGAATATCACTAAGTCAAGACTTTCTTTGTTGTGAGTTGATATTGACAACTGGAGAGACTGTGAGGGAGGGTGGTGCCAGGTTTGGACCGTGAGTGAGTTAAGTGAGTGCACCAGTTGACAGTTCAGTTGTTTAAAATATCTACGGTTCTGTGGGCTACTGTAAAACGATCAATGCTCTCGGGATCACAGCAGCGGCGCCACCGGGTATGTCATTTAAACCACAGATCTACATCACACTGGCATGTGTGCATTTTGTGTGAGGGGGACATGTCATTGCACTGGTTACAGGGCATGTCATTGTTGGCATTTTGGTGCTAGCAAATATACAAAGGCAAGATTTGTAGGGCGGCTATGTATTTGAGAAGCTTTTTCAAAAAGAAAAAGTTTCATGAAAGAAAGGTGGTGAGGCTAGAGATGGTGGAGAATGAGTTTGCTCTTTAGCCAATGAGTTGAAAAGCCCCTGACCTCAGTGTACAGTCTGGGGCCAGGCTCAGTGTGGGCAGAGTCAAACATGTTTAACCTGACCGATTACAGTCTCCATTAAGGTTACTCAAGCTGAGGTTCATGATAGTGAATCTCATTCAAACCTATCCTATATAGCATAGCCGTCATTACAATATAGATTCGGGGGACACATCCCCCCAATATTCAGATATCCCCCACCCCAATATATTGATATATAAATTCTAAATAAAATATGCGCTATGCTATGACAGGCAACCATGTACCGCCGTCCCAAAATAATCATTAGCAAATGTAAACATAATCATAACAAAACTTAACAAATTGCCGCTATTATTACAACCGGTTCTAGTTCTGTGGTGGACTGCAGTTCTGAGTATGATTTGCGGTACCTCAGCAGAAGCCGTCGGTCGATTGCTGTTGGTAGATACAATCTATGACGAGCACTGTACTCTCATTACTTACGAATGTATTAAAAAGTGGAAAACTAAAATGGAATATGAGTGTTACATATATCTTCAATTAGATAGTGGTAGTTATAACATCAACTATAACAAAATGTAATTTTGCACTGAAACTGTAATAGTGGAAATAAATAATAGTTTTCTAAAAAGCGTCAGTAATTGCATGGAGTGTAAACAAATGTTTTTGAAAACGCGCTGATTTGCGAGTGTTAATCAATCAGCCATCACAGTGGTACTTGTGGGTATTCAACTAATGTTAATGTCTTACATTAACTATTTTGTTAGAAATGTTAGAAAGCCCACCTGAAGTCCGAGTAAAAGTGTTTAATACACTGCTGATTTTGCAGGTTTTCCTACTTACAAAGCCTGTACAGGTCTGTAATTTTTACCAAAGGTACACTTCAACTGTGAGAGACAGAATCTAAAACAAAAATCCAGAAAATCACATTGTGTGATTTTTAAATAATTAATTAGCATTTTATTGCATGACATAAGTATTTGATCACCTATCAACCAGTAAGAATTTGGGCTTTCACAGACCTGTTAGTCTTTCTTTAAGAAGCCTTCCTGTTCTCCATTCATTACCTGTATTAACTGCAACTGTTGGACTCATAACCTGTATAAAGGACACCTGTCCACACACTCAATCAAACAGACTCCAACCTCTCCCCCAATGGCGAAGACCAGAGAGCTGTGATAAAATTATAGACCTGCACATGGCTGGGATGGGCTACAGGACAATTGGCAAGCAGCTTGGTGAGAAGGCAACAACTGTGGGCGCAATTATTCGAAAATGGAAGAAGTTCAAGATGATGGTCAATCTCGCTCGGTCTGGGGCTCCATGCAAGATCTCACCTCGTGGGGCATCAATGATCATGAGGAAGGTGAGGGATCAGCCCAGAACTACACGGCAGGACCTGGTCAATGACCTGAAGAGAGCTGGGACCACAGTCTCCAAGAAAACCATTAGTAACACTATGCCGTCATGGATTAAAATCCTGCAGCGCACGCAAGGTTCCCCTGCTCAAGCCAGCGCATGTCCAGGCCCGTCTGAAGTCTGCCAATGACAGAGGAGGATTGGGAGAAGGCCATGTGGTCTGATGAGACAAAAATAAAGCTTTTTGGTCAAAACTCCCGTTGCCATGTTTGGAGGAAGAATAAGGATGAGTACAACCCCAAGAACACCATCCAAACCGTGAAGCATGGAGGTGTAAACATCATTCTTTGGGGATGCTTTTCTGCAAAGGGGACAGGACGACTGCACCGTATTGAGGGGAGGATGGATGGGGCCATGTATTGCAAGATCTCGGCCAACAACCTCCTTCCCTCAGTAAGAGTATTGAAGATGGGTCGTGGCTGGGTCTTTCAGCATGACAACGACCTGAAACACACAGCCAGGGCAACTAAGGAGTGGCTCTGTAAGAAGCATCTCAAGGACCTGGAGTGGCCTAGCCAGTCTCCAGACCTGAACCCAATAGAAAATCTTTGGAGGGAGCTGAAAGTCCGTATTGCTCAGCGACAGCCCTGAAACCTGAAGGATCTGGAGATGGTCTGTATGGAGGAGTGGGCCAAAATCGCTGCTGCAGTTTGTGCAAACTTTGTCAAGAACTACAGGACACATATGATCTTGCAAACAAAGGTTTCTGTACCAAATATTAACTTCTGCTTTTCTGATATATCAAATACTTATGCAATAAAATGCTAATTAATTATTAAAAACATCTTACAATGTGATTTTCTGGATTTTTTTAAAATTCCGTCTCTCACAGTTGATGTGTACCTATGATAAAAATTACAGACCTCTACATGCTTTGTAAGTAGGAAAACCTGCAAAATAAGCAGTGTATCAAATACTTTTATGCTTTTATGTCCTAATTATTGGCAGTTATTCATTAGAAAGTGAAAATGATAAAGGTTCAACTAGACATACTGTGCCCTTCTTATACCACCTCTCCCTATCTAACAGATGAATGTATAAAAAAAATGCTAGCTGGGGATTGATGATGAATCTAGTCTTAACTGCCTGGGGCATCCACTTTCTCAAGAATTTTAAAACTGTTGGGAGTACATACTGGCCGTGAAGGATGGCAAGATCTCTAAATCCATCCAGTCTTCCCTCTCGCCGTTTTCTTTTCTTTCATAGGTTTTTGTTAAAGCAGCCTTCAACTATCGGAAGCAACTCCTCATGTGCCTCTAGATTTTTTTTTCTATGTCTAGTTTTTCACTGGGGGGGGTCTTCAATTTGCTCTGTCTCCTTGACACATACTAATGGATATGGCCCTGTTCTTCCTTTGTCTTCCTTTAGTGCCATGAAATTCACCTTCAGGAGGGGAAACCATTTTTCCTGTTGTTTCTTTACATTTTTCTGAATTTACAGTAGTTAAGAGTATTCTACCCCCAAGCCCCACTTTATCTTGTTTTTTTTGGGCTATATATAGTTTGCATTGTTTCTTTTGCATGCCATGTTGACAATACTGTTACACTCTTATTCATTTGACATTGCAGAGTCTTTTAAAATACCAACCAACCGTATAGTCATTTTGAATAGATCCGCTGTATCATGTTTGACCCTATTTTGTTTTGTTCTTGTTAAAATGAATTAAGGGCTTTTTTGCATTATTTTTTCTTTTCAGACCTTCCCATCTTTCTCTAACCTCTGGAGCTTCTCCCATCACTCTAGTGGCAAGTAATTAAAATGAAATGCAGTCAAAATATGTTGATGTATTATGACACTAAGTCTTTGCTTCAAGCGATGTTTGTAGTATCATGACATTTTTAATTCCACCTCCTCCCAGAGAACACAGTTAATATTTTAATATTTTAAGGACCTCAAAACTAGGTCTTTAGTAAAGCGTACACATCTGATTTCACTCTTAATGTACCCTAAATTGAAATCATAAAAAGCACAATGTATCAGTGCCCGTCTGTTTGCACAGTACTGTACAAGCGTATCCATCATGCAATATCTTGAAAACACCACTGGCCAGATACGACTTAACTTGGTGCTGAAGCTGCATCATTAGTGTTTGCTCTGACCTTACTAGACTTTCACATATGTTTTATATAAGCACTTCATAGTCCACATGCCTTGGTCAACTTGTGCGTTAAGTCATTATTTCCGACATGCACATTATTTTGTTTAATCAAATTATTTTTATTGTTGTGCCTTGTATTACAGCAATGTAAACAAGATGTATAGAATTATGCCAATGGGTTACAAATTCATGGAAAACCAAACATGATGCAGTACATCTGTATGGAAGCATCTCCATTCACAAACTGTTAGGTCTGAATTTTCATAATTCTGGCTCTGAATGCCACCACCATGCATCCCCATGCCATTAGCCTGCCTCCACTGTTTTTTACAGATGATGTGGCATGCTTCGTATCATGAGCCTTTCCAAGCCTTCTCCATGTTTTTTCTTCCAATCATTCTGGTACAGGTTAATCTTTGTTTTGTCTGCCCAAATAATGCTTTTCCAGAACTGGGCTGGCTTTCTTAGATGTTTTTGGCAAAGTCTAATCTTGCCTTTCTATTCTTTAGGTTTATGAATGGTTTGCACCCCATGGTGAACCCTCTGTATTTGCTTTTGTGAGGTCTTTTCTAGACTTAGATAGTGATGTCTACCTCCTGCAGAGTGTTCTTCACTTGGCTGGCTGTTGTGAAGGTTTTTTTTTTCCCATGGAAAGGATCCTACGATCATCCACCAATCAATCAATCAAATTTATTTTATAAAGCCCTTTTTACATCAGCAGTTGTCACAAAATGCTTTTACAAAACAAAATCCAACAAAGACAACCACTGTTTATCTTCGGTGGATGTCCAGGCTTTATTGTGTTGCTGAGCTCACAAGTAAGTTTTTTTCTTCTTAGAATGTACCAAACTGTTGATTTAGCCACTCTTAATGGTCATGCTATCCCTCTGATAGATTTATTTTTGCACCCTAAGGATTGCCAGTTTCACTTGCATTGAGAATGTCTTTCACTGCATGTTGTGGGTTCACAGCAACAGCTTCCGACTGTGAATGCCACACCTGGAATCAACTTAAGACCTTTTACCTGCTTAATTGATGAGGAAATAACAAAGGAATAGCCCATACCTGACCATGAAATAACTTTTGAGGCAATTGTCCAATTATTTTTGTTCCTTACAAACAGAAAGGAAGGCAGTGCACATTTCTTTAATAATGTTTTTTTCCTGTGTGAACATGAAACATAAACAAAGGTATAACAGTTATATATGCAGTTAGATAAAAATATTTCTAGTTTACAGGATGTTATTAAATGTAAAACAAAATCTATTTTTCATGCCATAACAAGTGCATTATTTTTTCATCATTAGACACTATGAATTCAACTAAAAACTTTCTGCCTCCCTCTTTAAGTTCTGTGCCAGGAACACCAGCATATTGACAGTTTTCAAGCATCATACTTGTTGCAACTATTTCAAACCCCAGGACGCTGGTGCCTCCCTCAGCCCAGCTGCAATTATTTCTCCGGTGTGGTCGTCTGGGAAATTAAGAGGTCTGAAGACACTTGCTTTGCAGTTTCCAGTTGTTGTGGTCAGGCTTGACCACAAGTCTGCAGTGGTGGAGAAGAATACAGCTTTACTGATCTCGTCGGCAACTCTGTTCTTGCATTATATGTAGAGATTTGTCAGACATGTCATGGTGAAGTATTTATGGCTTGGGATCTTGTATTCTGAAGCCCTCTTTCTCCACTGTTTGAATTGGTAGCATGTCTTTTGCTATGTGTTACGTAATTCCACTATAATTTCATTCCACTTTTTGCTCTTATCATAGGGAATACCAGTAACAAATGATGCCTCGATTGATAGCTGAGTGTGGGCCTGGCTTGTGGTCCTTTTGGGGATTTGCTCCGCTGCTCTGGGGATTTGTTAAATGCGTATTGGTAGATTGTTCATATTCACGCACATGCATGGCTTTCAGGTGGTGAAAAATATTGCTAGTGTTTCCACCTTTGCCTAGCGTAATTCGATGAGACAACTTAGAGTACTGTTTGTTGGTCGATGTCTGATAACTTGAAACCAAACGACTGAAGAGGCCCTCCTATTTTAAACCAATTCTTCTTTGTTCGGCAAATCAATCCCACTGTTGTTATTTTCCGACATCCTTAATGCTTGTTTACACTTGCTAACAAAAGCCATTTACTCCAATTAATGTTTGCTTCCTCTGGAGTTGCGCATGCTTGTTTGTTGACTTTCATTGCCATGGTATGGATTTCAAAAGCACATATATTACCGGTGGGGGTTGGCCTCCGTCAGAGCTGCGCTTTGTCACCAATCCTGTTTGTAACGTTTATGGACAGGATATCGAGGTGCAGTCAGGGTGGGGAGGGTTTACTGTTCGGTAGGCTGGGGATCTCATCGCTGCTTATTGCTGATGATGTGGTCCTGATGGCCTCATCGGTCTGTGCCCTCCAGCACTAACTGGCCTGGTTCGCACCGGAGTGCGAAGCGGTTGGGATGAGGATTAGCACCTCAAAATCTGAGGTCATGGTTCTCACCAGGAAACCGATGGAGTGCCTCCTCCGGGTAGGGAATTAGGTTTTATCCCAAGTAAAGGAGTTCAAGTATCTCAGGGTCTTGTTTGCGAGTGAGGGAAAAATAGAGCCGGAGATTGGCCAGCAAATCGAAGCAGCAGGGGCAGTATTGTATTCGCTTTATCGCACCATTGTGATGAAAAGAGAGCTGAGCCAGAAGGCAAAGCTCTCGATATATTGGTCAATTTTCGTTCCTACCCTCACCTATGGTCATGAAGGCTGGGTCACTAGATGTGGGTACAAGCAGCTGAAATGAGTTTTCTCAGAAGGGTGGCTGGCCTCTTGGAGATAGGGTGAGAAGCTCAGTCATCCGTGAGGAACTCTGAGTAGAGCCGCTGCTCATTTCCTTGAAATGGAGCCAGTTGAGGTGGTTCGGGCATCTGGTAAGGATGCACCCAGTCTCCCTAGGGAGGTGTTTCAGGCACGTCCAGCTGGGAGGAGACTTCTGGGTAGGCCAGGGACTAGGTGGAGAGATAATATTTCGACACTGGCCTGGTAATGTCTCGGGATCCCCCAGTCAGAGCTGGCAAATGTAGCTCGGGTTGTACGCCCTCAGTACCTCTAGTCATAACAAGTCTCGTTCATGTGTCTGATAACTGCTGTTTTGACAATACATTTTTGGGGTGAGGAGTATCTCCAAGATAGCCCTACATATACACACCACCAATGTTTGGCACTTCTAAAGTCAGAGTCTCAGGCAATCAAAGTGTACAATAGACAAAGATGTGTATACTAGATTGCACCAGTAATTAAACACAGAGCTGCACGATATACTGAATCTTAAGGTTTCAATAGAGAAGCAAACGCATGAATGTATTGCACATTACCATAATCGAATCCTGACAAGTGGCTTGCACAACTTTATTTCTAGGCATGATGGCAGACATAATTTAAAAAAATGTAGCTTCCCAATTAACGACCAATTTTAAAATGTTCTGTTTAGAAATGTGTTTTAAATAATTGTCATCTAACAAAATTGCAAAGGTATTTGTCGAAGGGAACACCAGAGTATTAATAAGATTGGACTGATGATCGTAGAGATCATGATGATTGACAACAATTTTATTGATAATGCTGAGGATTATATAAATGTTTATGGAATGAACAGAATGTGGTGCCTTGTAGGGACACTGATTGATTGAAAACAACAAACCTGCAGTGAGTGCACATAATACAAGACCAACATTGATTTATTGTGTAAATAAAATTCCTGTCAGGATATATGATAGTGTGTAAAAAGATTTGGAATTTGTTCTTTTATTTACAAAAAGCCTGTTCAGCCCTATTCATTTCAATACTGTTTTTCAAAGGTATACTTGTATACACAGCAGTATTTGAATACTAGCTTCATACTTATTTGAATAGTATCACCCATCACTAGTGCCAGGTGAACAACTAACAGGTCAAAATGCAGTCTTGAATTCCTCGGAGGGGTTGATGACTCATGCACACAGAGTATAAGAGCTTACTCCACCCTCAGCTGCAATATGCAAACATCTCATTACCAGATTTCAGTCTTTTCCTGAATACTGGAGTCCCATGGTATTTGTCTTTTTTTGATTTTTACATGATGTGGCCTGTATTTGTTGAAATGTTGTTGTCCTTATATTAAACACATTCTCTTCAAATCAGATATATTGTTGGCAGGACATTTGTCAAACAGTGAATTTACCTGACAGCAAGTACAATATGCAATCAATTGTGGACTATTTTAACAGCAGAATATGGGGCTTTATATTTAGCCTTTTTCCTGATTTCCATCCTCCACTAGAGACTTAGGGCACAAGCATGGGGAGGCATGGTTTACAGGGGATCTATGGAGAGGAGGTTCTTGATCACATTGCTACCATTGAAAAAGAAATGTGTGGGGAATACAGAATATTCCACTAAATGTTGAAGCATCCTCCAAATAGTGGTTTTAGTTAGTTTTTTTAGATGTATTTGATTGTAATTGTATGCATGGGTGTTAGAAAGCGACCTTTAACACTATCGATTAGCCTTGAGAACCGGGTTTCTGTGACATTTTTGAGGTGTTTGTGGGCACGCTCGACTAGCAGTGCACAGATTTAGAAATTATTTCTGGGACCTGGGAAAAGCATGAAATATACACAGTATGAGTGATACCCCTTTATGATCGTAATAGTGGAAATAGTGAAGTGATTGTGAATTGACATGCCTTTATGTGCCCCATAGACATGAGATGGTGTAGTTTTTTTGTGGGAATGTTTTGAAGCGTTAATTTTGGTTCGTCTGGCTCATGTGTGCATGAATAGGTATATTGTTAACTACTGTTTTTAGGGCAGCCATAAGTCAATGAAATAACTTTTCAAGATTTTAACTCAATGCAAATGTTGGTGTAATTGTAGTTATCTAACTTCATACAGTATTTTTTTTCTACAATATGCTTTTATTAACAGTTATTCCGGCAGCTCAGACCCCTGCAGCTGTATAGCAAATAAATAAAAAAAATATAGGAATATGATTAACAGGGCAAACATTTGGAATGAGAAGGCCCAGGAGTTTCCTGGCAAGTGTCATTGTGTGTTGTCTTTTTGTCAAAGGGAGTGATGCTTGCCAGCTACTAATTACTTGTTTTAAACCTCTACTGGCTTACTGTTGTTGCTATATTGTCTAATAATACTAGAAAACATATTTGGTCATTGTAAAAATCATTTATTATAGCTTAGCTTAAAAATGGGGAATACAGTTGATTAATGATTTAATCATAGCAAGGCGCAGGGTGTGTATACCGTGTTTGCTTTTGCTGTCAGAGACATCCTTGCCTTTCATGCCATGCCGACCGTTATGAGAGTATTTACATCTAGCATGTAAATGCGACATGAGAAGAGAGTGGAATGTTTGCCCTGTTAAATGAAACATCTCTTGTGCAATGCGCATTAAACTAACTATAAGATTGCATCTATGGTCTTCAAGATTAGTGTATGTTTAACCATGCTCCTTATTAGCCTTAACCAGCAAAAGTGCCAGTTGCTGTCTTCTTTGTAACTGAATGAATCTATGGGCAACAGCAATGCAGGAGACACTACTGCTACTCAATCATAAAGCCATCCAGTTGATGACAACTACTCTCATCCCCTTCCTAACTCCTCCATCAAGCTAAGCACTTCTCCTGCCAACGACCCCAGTTGAGCTTGCTGGCGTTTGACTTACCAGTTCGAGTTTAGAACTCAGGAAGGTAGGCCAACTCATTCCGATATCATTACAACTGGACTCGGACAGTGCTAAGCCAGTTTCCACCTTCCTCTAAGAGCGTCCCTGTCACTGTTGGTAGTGAACCAGATTCAAACTCCTTATCGCAATGACTCAACTTACGAGGGAAGTGAGTTTGACTGCTGTGACCCTCCCCTACGACATTCTACAACATCATTAGCAATTGAAGACAGACTTCCCTTCATAAAATCAACACCCTCCATCACAAGATTGACAAAAGTACATATTTAATCTTGCGCTACACTTGAAATGACAAGAGAAATGCAAGCCCCTACCCATGCCATAGCAACAGACGTGACAAGGAAAGCGATCCTTTTATCAGTTGATCTTTCTTCCTGATGGTATTTCTGTTGGTGTAACAAGATATTGAAAAACTCCCCTCAGTGACATTTTAGATCCCCCACTGTAACTGACCTGGGCTGGGGAGTCACTGGTAGGATTTAAATGAGTCCTAGGCTCTCATGTTCCTGTCCCCCTTTTCCTAATGAACTAAAGAATAGGAAGATGATGGAGATGCCAAATATTTCCATATTATTCATGAACCACACCACTAATCTCATTCATGTATTTGATGCAGAAATGCATAAAATACTAGGGCATCCGTTGTGTTATTTACATATTGTCTTTATATCTAAGTTATTCACAATCTATTGTAAAACAACTTGTAGTGCTTAACTTCATCTTGGTTATGATATTGAATGTAAAAAGGTGTTTAGAGGAATGCAGTGAATAGACTGCAGAACTGCACTGCATTCTTCCAGTTTTAATGTCCGATTACACTTGTACCACATCCGACTCGCCTGTTCCCTCTGCTGGAAAAGGTAGATATTGCATGCCCTAATTAGGGGGCATGCCTAAAACTGTACAGTGAATTTGTGGTTATTCATTGATTTGACTAATGTCCAGGATAAATGTCTACCCTGTTATGAAAGTTTGAGGATAAATGTCTACCCACATTAAGTATGTTTGTTTAAGACTGGTAGGCAGTCCTTTTGAATCGAGGGCCACATTCATAATTCTGTGGAGATCAGATTCTTTTATTTTCCTAATCTGTTCTTTTTTCATATATTTTCAGGTCAGAAGAAGGCCAATTATTTTCTAGTGTATAGGTTCATTATAAGTTCTGCCTACTTCCAATCATGTTTTTAATGTTTGAGTGGCATGGTGAGTTTTTCTCAAACATATCCTCTCTATGCCAAAACTCGCTGGCCAGTATGAAAAGGCTTACCGACCAGTTTTCATCCCAATATATAAGATTCACCCCAATACCAAAAGCAGCATTGTTCATGGAAGTGGTGGCCTCTGGCCACCTTTCACCTGGGGAGAAGGTGATACTTTGCTTTTCTGTGGTCATATGCACTTCACTTGCCTGTTCTAGGATGTCTTAGTCCAGGCAAACCTGGCAAGAGCAGTACTGACACCCCTCTGTATAAAATATCAACGTGAATGACTCACTTCAACTTCGCTGTCAATCATCATTGCAAATGCCAAGCCCATTATAGCCAAATCCTTCAGGGAGTTGTTTCGTCCATCTGGTTGTCGAAATGGCAGGTTGCTTAAAGGGAAAGGATCACGTGAAATATGGCTTTTTCAAAACCGACATCTTGCTCTGAATGTATTTCACAGAAGGACAATTATGTGGGTTAACAAATGAAAGTATGTAGTAGGGGTGGGATATTTTTTTTCTGGACCAAAAATCAGCACGCTTCAAACTCGATTTAGCCATAGGCAGGTTGAATGGTAATTTTAGTGCTCTATGTAGTGTTTTTTTTATGTAGATAGGTTACATAAAAAATTTGAAGTCAAGTATGCAAACATGCAATCTCTGATTTATAGCACAATATATTTTTTAAATATGTATGTCTGACATGAAGTTTCATTGCTGTACTATTTCAACCACTTGATGCAATTTCAGCAAGAATAGGAGGTCATAAAAAACGTCAAAATGGTGGCATGGTGATATGTCTCCAAGTTGGTTTTAGCAGGTTTTCCTGCTATCTTTGCTTTTGGGACAGCAGGGACACCATGGCACACTACCACAGGTGGGATTGGCCTCAGTGGGCTGTGTTCTCTGTGGGGTGGAACAATGACAAGTGTGAGCCACTTGTGGGACCCCGGAAGGTACAGATTCCACCCCTGCACATCAAATTTGGCTTGGGAAACGATTTGTCAGAGCTCTAGATAAGGTGCCGACAGCCTTCAAGTCCCTTTTAGACTGTTTCCCTCCACTGTTTGAGGCAAATGTCAAAGCAGTGTCCTTGTCGGACCACAGAAAGAAGATCCTGTGCAATGAATTCCCTAAGAAGCTCACTAGTAAAGAGAAAGCGCATGGAACAACTTTGTTGCAGTGGTTTGGGGCTTCCTGGGCAATCACAGGGCTGAAAACTATGTAGAGCTGGATGAGACTCTGGTGAAGAACTACAGCACAATGGGCTGTAGGATTTCCCTCAAAGTCCATATATTTGATGCTCATCATGATAAATTAAAGCACTCAGTGGAGCAAGGTGAGTGCTTCTACCAGGATATACTGGACTTTAAATGCCACTACCAAAGATGGTGTAATGAGAACCTGATGGAAGACAACATTTGGGGTCTGATTTGTGGAAGTGATTTACAGTATAATTGTAAATCTCAAACTATTCGCTTGTAAATCTTTTGTAATCAATTTTGTGTTACTTAATGCATGTTATTCATTTGGATTTATGTTTTTTTCTGACTTTCTTTAACAAGACATTTTCTCATTGGAAATTGGTACATTTCAAAATATCACAGTCCTGGTCACAAAAGCAACATTTGTGGGGAATAATAATAGTGTTATTATACAAGTACATTGTAAACCACGATTATGTTCAGAAATCAGCGCAAATTCTGTTTGCTGTCAACATACTCTGGGGACCTAAAGATTTGGCTTTATTTACCGAAGTGGCATGTAGCTGCTCACAATGTCAGGGCAAAGTCAAGACATTACTGATGCCTTGACAGGCATCCAGCAGCCATCAGTCCAATACCTTATCCTTGAATGATCATGCTAAATTGCTGATCTGGTACTAGAAAATTACTTACCATTATATCAAAAACAGCTTTGTTAAAACAGCAATGTTAAGCTTCCATTAAATGAAGCTTAACATTGTCTTTGTTTGTTTTTGAGTTGCAATTGACTGGCATGTCTTAAGGTCAATATTAGGTTAAAACAATTGCAAAATAGAAACAGCTTTCTCTAGAAACTCATCAGTCAATCATCATTTTGAGGAAAGAAATCTATACAGTGCTTGAAATGGACTAAAATCAATATTTCATATCAAGGTGAAATCTTGTCTTTAAAGACAAAGGGCTATTGGCTCTAACAAGGGCAAATAGAGATGTGCAAGGCCCAGATGTTTAACTGAACAACAAGATAAGTACATCTGAGTCACTAGTAGAGAAATAGACGCCTCACTTGTCCTCAGTTGACAGCTTAATTGAAAGAGAAGACTCAGGGGTACAGTCCTTATGGGAAGAATTGCAAAGAAAAAGACACTTGAGACAGAAAAACAAGAAATAAAGGTTAAATTGGGCAGAGAAATAGAAATTGGGCAATGGATCATTGGAGAAGTGTTAAGGACATATTATCATGACAGTGTGCAGTATTTTGTAATAGTTGTCTGTGAGGTCCTGAATTCTTGCAGGTGGTATAGCTGCCAGTTCGTCTTGGAAAAATGTCTCCAGGTCATGCAAAGTCTTTGGTCATCTTGCATGAACCGCATGTTTGAGATCTCCCCAGAGTGGCTCTGATATTAAGGTCAGGAGACTGTGAGGGCCACTCCAGAGCCTTCACCTTTTCCTGCTGTAACCACTGGAGGGTCAACTTGGCCTTGTGCTAAGGGTCATTGTCGTGCTGGAAAGTCCAAGAGCGTCCCATGTGCAGCTTTCGTGCCGAAGAATGCAAATTGTCTGCCAGTATTTTCCAATAACTGCATTCATCTTGCCATCAATTTTCACAATCTTGTGAAAATTGGGTTTAGAGCTCTACACACCCTCCAAATTATCAGTGAGCCCCCCACCATGCTTCTCTGTGGGAATTGTATTCTGTTCATTTTAGGCCTTCTTGAACCCTCTCCAAACACAGAGCTCATGGTTGTGACCATAAAGCTCTATTTTGGTCTCATCACTCCAAATATGTGCGCCAGAAGCTGTGAGGCCTGTCAAGGTGTTGTCGAGCATATTGTAACGGGGCTTTTTTGTGGAATTGCTGGAGTAAAGACTTCTTTCTGGCAACTCGACCATGCAGCTCATTTTTCTTCAAGTACTATCATATTGTGCTTCTTGGAACAACCACAATGTCTTTTTCCAGAGGAGTCTGTATCTCTCCATAGGTTACCTGTGGGTTTTTCTTTTTATCCTGACGAATTCTTCTGGCTGTTTTGGCTGAAATCTTTCTTGGTCTATCTGAACTTCGCTTGGTATCAAGAGATCCCAGAGTTTCCACTTAAGTGATTGAACAGTACTGAAAGTGACTGAACAGTATTGACTGACATTTGCAAGGCTTTGCATATGTTTTTATCTGCCAGGTTATGCATACTTATGAGCACAAGTGTATACATTCCACTTGTGACATCCACTTTACTTAATATTTGTACATTTCCTGCCCTCTTCTATTTGCAGTTCTAGTTAGATGCTGTCTTCATATCGTTGTATTCTACTCATACTGTTCAGTGACTATAAAGTTGAATCTAATCCAGTTGAATTTCTTGTGGATTTTTTAAGTATGCATCCGTGCATGCTTTTTGGGGTAATATAGATCACAACGCCTTGCGCAGTGAAAGAGGAGGGGTTTCACTGTCTATTCATTTCACAAAATAGTCAGTTGTGGTCTCCTATATTAATAGATCTTGTATCATGAATGAAAGACAAACTAATGTGGTTGTTCCATGAAATTAAATAGCTTTTGCATTTCTTTTGTCTCACTAGCAATTGCTCAATTCTGATGACAATTCCAAGTCGTAAGTTAGTAGATAATAGTAAGCCTATTACTGGCTAATAATCTCTTAAAACGGCCAGTGGCAAAAGCCATACAGTTCATATTTGCTATTCGTGGTTGACGTAATCATAGTCAGAAACGTTAGTCTAACACAATGCTTAATGGTGTGTAGCTAAATATTCAAACTTGGCATGATGTTAATGCATGACAGAATGATTTAATGTCAAGAAACAATACCTATGCTCAGCACGTATAGCTTAGTGGCGTAGTGGTTGCAGACACAGCCTGTCACATAGGACACTCTTGTTCGAATCCAGAGAGAGAAACAACATTCATCCCTTTGAATCAGTGGCTGACCCAACTAGGCTTGCCTGATTCATTTTCTTGTTTGATGAGAACTCTTTCTAGTAGTTTAAACTAGTTTGAAGGGATTGTTTGGCCCATATTCAGTGCATCCCATGTTACAGGCTGTTCCAACAACTATTCCAAATTTCATCACGTCAGCTCAGTGTGTTTCCATTGACCGTTATGTAATTTTATTTTCAACGAATCAAAATCAAAATCAAGATCAAAATCTTTAATGTACTTTGTGTAATTTGTTGACAACAAAATTACGTAACATCGGTCAATGGAAAACCAAATCACCAACCAATTCAGAGCTGAATTCAAACTCGAATACCACAGTAGCTCAGTGACACTATAGTATTTATGGCTTCCACGTGCCTGTATGCAGTCCTGACAACGTCTGGGCATGCTCCTGATGTGACGCTGGATGGTGTCCTGGGGGATCTCCTCCCAGACTTGGATCAGGGCTCCTGGACAGTGAGCTCCTGGACAGTCTGTGGCACTATTTAGTGTCGTCGGATGCACCAATTCATAACATCCCAGAAGGTCTCAGTTGGATTAAGGTTTGGGGAACGTGAGGGCCAGTCAATGGCATCAAAACCTTCGTCATCCAGGAACTGCCTGCACACTCTGGCGACATGAGGCTGGGTATTGTCCTGAACCAGGAGGAACTTTAGGCCCACTGAACCAGTGTAAGGTCTGACAATGGGTCTGAGGATTTCATCCTGGTATCTTACAGCAGTCAGGGTACCGTTGGCTAGCACGTGGACCGTCCTTGGTGGGTCTGTGTGACTCTCCAAGGACATTCCTCCCCAGACTATCACTGACCCATCACCAATCTGGTCATGCTGGTTGCTGTTCCAGGCAATTTACACTATTACCAAGACAACAAAAAGGGGAAACACTTGTCATATAGATTCTGGTCATATATAAATCGTCTGATCAGACAGCCAAGCACTGAACACTACCAGTTTTGCTAGTGGCTGTTTCAAGCGTAAAGTTATTCCAGACTGTAGCCATTATTGTGGTTGATATTGAGTCCTCAAGGCACAGCATGTCTGCCTATCATCACTGCATCTCAAGACTCTTACACATGCTCAGTGTATGTACCTGCTCTCATCTGTGAAGAGAACGGGGTACCAATGGCAAGCCTGCCATTTATGGTTGTTCTCTGGTGAATGCCTATCGTGCTACACTGTGCTGGTTTGTGAGCACAGGTCCCATTAGAGGATGTTGGGCCCTCATGCCACCCTCATGGAGTCTGTTTCTGACGATTTGGTTTGAAACATGTGCATGGTTAGCCCGCTGGAGTTTTTGTAGGGTTCTGGCAGTACTCTACTTGTTCCTCGTCACACGAAGGAGCAGATACCAGTCCTGCTGCAGAATTGATGCCCTTCTATGGCCCTGTCCAGCTGTAATGGTCTGTCTCCTGGTATTTTCTCCATGATCTTTAAACTGTTCTGGGAGACACAGCAAACCTTGCAACGGTACATATGAGTGTGCCATCCTGGAGGCACTGGACTACCATTGCAACCTGAATTTGCTGGAGGCAGGGGCGAAAATCTGATATCAACATGATGTTTTCTCAAGAGATATTATTGAGGGGGACACCAAAGTACTACTTTAAAACTGTATTAGTTTGCACGATTGGTTGGCTCACTATTGAGCCATCTCACTATTGAGAAAACTTACTGGATTAACCTCATAGCTATGTGCATTGAGTTCCTTTCAGACGGTAAGCGCAAACACGATCACCTTGCCAGCTAAGGAGCACTACATTGCACTATAAGCGTCTCTCATTTACTAGAATTCAAACAACTGCAAACACAGGCTGATGTTAGTGGAGTCTTTTGAAACTTCAATATGCATCATTATGTGTCGATAATCAACATAGGTTCTTTCATTGTGTCATTAATATTGTTGAAATTACATAATTATGTTTACGGTGTGTCCTCCCTGGGATTTTCACCTATGACTAGAGGTACCACCTCATGCTACCGGTAGTGACAATCCCACTGGCAAAACACAAAACTAGAGAAGAATTAGTCAGTAAGGATAATGAGAGAGAATTTGTTTGTGGCCATCACCTGCAAAACCATTCACTTTTTGGGGGATTGTCTTGTTGTTGCCTCTCCAGTGCACCTGTTGGCACTTTCATCTGCACCAAAACAGGTGACATTGATTCACAATTGCTTATTCATCCTAACAGAACAGATTGATTTCCCTGTATTTTATTTGACTTGTTGTAATACTGTGATGATTGTGTTCCCTTAATTTTTTTGAGCAGTTCCTTCAGTGAATTGATGTGTCCAAATCTTTCTTCTAACAAATTGTCTTATATCAGCAGTAGGTGGATTGGATTCTCTTTGTTTTCTAACTGGTGTGATCCAAGTAGTTAACAGGTATCTCGATACAATAAGACTAGTTGGCAAGACTAGTTACGGCACTGCTGTACTATGTGAAGATAATAGGAGCCCTCCATATTCTTTAAATGTTTTCTTTGCAACAGAGATGTTCTTCCATTTATTTCCATACCTAAGTTTAGTTATTGTGGCTAATTACCTAAATATTTAAGTTATAGTCATTATAACTTATTATAGTTATTAGGTTATTTATGTTCAAACTGGGGGAAGGGTTTAGGATTTACAGTTCTTTAATATGTAGCCATCTCTTTTCCAATGGACCAAAAGTAATTGGACAATTGACTCAAAAACTGTTAGATAGGCAGGTGTGCGCTTTTCCTTTTGTTATTTCTTCATTAATTTAGCAGGTAAAAGGTGTGTAATTAATTCCATGGCATTCACATTTGGATGCTTTTGCTGTGAACCTACAACATGCTGTGAAAGGAGCTCTCAATGCAAGAGAAACAGGGTGTCCTTAGGCTGCAAAAAAATCCATCAGAGAGACAGCAGGAACATTAGGTGTGGACAGTTTAGGTGTGGACAAATGAACAGTTTGGTAGATTCTGAGATCTAAAAGCTAAGCAACACAAAAAGCCTTGGACTTCCACGGAAGATAACAGTGGTGGATGATCGTAGGTTCCTTTCCATTGTAACGAAAAACCTACTCCACAACATCAAGCCAAGTGAAGAACACTCTCTGGGAGGTAGGCATATCATTATCCAAGACTTCCATGAAGAGAAGACTTCACAAGAGATACTATAGGGTTCACCACAAGGTGCACTCCATACATAAGCCTTGGGAATAGAACGGCCAGATTAGACTTAATTCATCTAAAAATGGCAGCCCAGTTCTGGAACAGCGTTCTTTGGACAGTAGAAACTAAGATCAACCTGTCCCAGAGCATTGGGAATAAAAGACATGGAGAAGGCTTGTAACGGCTCATGATTCGAAACATACCATATCTGGAGGCAGTGTGATGACATGAGCATGCAGGGCTTCCAATGGCACTGCTCACTAGTGCCTATTGATGATGTGACAGATGACCGAAACGGCTGGAGGAATTCTGAAGTGCATATGGATGTATTGTCTGCTCATATTCAGCCATATTCAGCTAAGTTGAATGGATGGTACTTCAATTTACAGATGGACAATGACCCCAAACATACTGTGAAAGCAACCCAGGAGTTTAAGGCAAAGGAGTGGAATATTCTCCAATGTCCGAGTCAATCACTTGATCTCAACGCGATCCAAATGCATTCACTTGCTGAAGACAAAACTTAAGGCAGAAAGACCCATGAATAAAATACAACTGAAGACAGCTGCAGTAATGGCCTGGCAAAGCATCTCAAAGGAGGAAACTTAGTTTTGGGATGTCCATGCGTTAGACTTCAAGCAGTCATTGCTCGCAAAGGATTCTTGACAAGGTATTAAAAATGAAAATGTATTTATTTATTATTTATGATTGTGTTGCTTTGTCTGATTACATATGAGCCCCTGAAATAAGAGGACTGCAGATCTTCTTTGCAAATCTTGACAACAACAGTTTCAACCAGTTTTCCTCTGAATAATTCAGATATTGATTGGCAAACTTAAGACGGGCCTGTACATGTACTTTCTTGAGCAGGTGGACTGTGTGGGCACTGCAGGATTTCAGTCCTTCACAGTGTAGTGTGTTACCCATTGTTTTCTTGGTGACTATGGTCCCCGCTGCCTTGAGGTCAATATGATCCTCCCGTGTAGTTCTGGGCTGATTCCTCTCTGTTCTCATAAACATTTTAACTCCATGAGTTGAGATCTTGCATGGAGCCCAAGACCAAGGGAGATTGACAGTTCTTTTGTGTTTCTTCCATTTGCAAATAATCACACCAACTTTTGTCGCCTTCTCATCAAGCTGCTTGGCAATGGTCTTGTAGCCCATTCCAGACTGTAGGTCTACAATATTGCCCCTGACATCCTTGGAAAGCTTTCTTGGAATCTGATCGATCGATTGCTTCTGTGTACAGATGTTGTTGTTATTTTTTACAAGTAACACGCTGGGATTAGGAGCACTCCCTTTAAGTGTGCTTCTAATTTCAGTTTGTTACCTGTATAGAGGACACCTGTGAGCGAGAAATCTTTCTCATTTCTCATTCCTTTATTAAAATACAAATCAATTTATATATATTTTTTAAACATTTTCCCAGATTTTTGTTCTTGTTATTCTGTCTCTAACTGTTCAAATAAACCTACCATTAAAATTATAGACTAATAATTTCTTTGTCAGTGGGCAAACGAACGAATCAGGGGATCAAACACTTTTTTTCCCTCACTGTAATTTCCTTCAGCTTGTACATTTTGGGATACAGGAGTTGCCTGAATGAAAGGACCCAGACTGTATTCTGGGCTTATATAACAATGCTAGCATTATCTAAAAGCATTGTCAGAAAATACATTTTACAGAGTTACCGGGTCAGTCACTGTTCAAAACCACTACTATAATTATCCATGCCAGATTGTGATTAAGTACCCATGACACATTCTGGCATAATTGAGGAGCAATACACAGTTGTTTTACAACACACTGATGCGCTTAGACCCAACTCTGTTGTTCAATGTGTAGCTGTTATTGTACTTGGTGCCTTGATCAAGAGCAGAATGGTAGGAGATAATAGAACTATTGAATCAGAGACAAGCATCTTTCTGTTTCAATTTACATGGGGTACAAATAGTTTCTGCAAGTCATTGTGGTAGTTTAAAGGGAGAAAGTTGCATGTCATTACATACCCTATTCTAATGGACCAACTTGGAAAAAGACAGCTCCTGCACATATTTTGTTTCAAATCAAGCACTTTCCTCAGTTTACAATAAAACAATGTCTTTAACATAATGCCATTCTTTTTAAACAGAAGTGTTTACACAAATTTGAACACATTCTCAAATTGTGACTAACTACATGTTTTTGCCATTAATTGTGATAAATTATTTCCGTTGTTTGACAGCATTAACTGTGACCTATTAATTTGTTTGAATTTTATTTAAAAAGCATTGCATAATACATGTAGCCTATTTGAAATGTATTGATGAGTTGTGTTGATGATGATAGGCAGACATGCTGTGCCTTGAGGACTCAATATCAACCACAATAATGGCTACAGTCTGGAATAACTTTACGCTTGAAACAGCCACTAGCAAAACTGGTAGTGTTCAGTGCTTGGCTGTCTGATCAGACGATTTATATATGACCAGAATCTATATGACAAGTGTTTCCCCTTTTTGTTGTCTTGGGAATAGTGTAAATTGAAGCACGCTCATTATGATTCTCCCACTGTTTTGGGTCTACGTGTGTTGAATTTGAAGATACAGACTAAGTACATATCAAACTAAGGCTAAGAGCATATAATCATGTCAGCCTTCGCTGTTAGACAAACAATAGCAAACATGGGCAAGTGATATCCCTCTTATTTCTTGGTTGCTAAAATTCTTAATAGTTTACAAAATGTTTAACTGAGAAAATAAGAACTGAATTGTGTAGGGAATTATTACTCTAAATCACCATGTTTTAAATAGGAAAATTAACATACAATTATTTTGATCACATTTTCGTTAATGTGCAGAAATAAAAAAAAATCACAAGCTCAAGCAAAAATTGTCTCAACATTCTGTAACCAATGTCTAATGTCATATTGTACATCTTTAGCCTAAGAATTGCCCGTATTTGTGGTTCTATGTATGTCCCTATGGAACACTGTTTTGCCTTTCAGTATCATATGCTTACATATGGCATAAGGCCAACATATTTTACTGATTGTATTTTAGTTTTTTTCTCTTTTGTATTGTATGGCACACCACGCAAATTCATTATGCACATGACTCATCCCACTTACCCACACCCCCTCTGCATCTGCTGCTCTGCTTAAGATGGGAGAAAGAACACCATTGATCACCTTTTCTCACATGCACGCACACACACACCACTATTGATTGGCATGTATAACGTTTTAATGGGGAACGGAATACATTTCCCATTCTGTCTGTTTTATACGCTGTGTGAAAAAAGTGAGGAGTCATAAACCAAACACAACTTGATTCTTAAAAATTCATTAGTTAGGGAGCAAACGCTTTTAACAAGATGCACTAAAAAAAATCATTATGTAAGTACACCATGACTCAACCTTTGAAATCTACACTTCCTCAGGTTGTATTCTGGGTAAGTTTTAAGTCAAAACAAGGAGTGTTCTGACTTAAATTATTGGTGAAACCTTTTGTCAAACTTTTTGAGTAAATATTTATTTGTTCAAAGGTACAGACGTTCAGCTTCAAAATGGTGTGTGTGTGATTGTGTGATTGTGTGTGTGTGTGTGTGTGTGTGTGTGTGTGTGTGTACGCACATACACACACCTGTTGTAGTCCAAATGTGTTTAGAAAATTAATTATTCAATATATAACTAGTCTAAAGGCCCGTTATCAGCAACCACTGTGTTTACTAATTCATGTTTATCCCTTTAAATGGCAAACTGATCATTAGAAAACCCTTTTGCAAAACTGTTGTGCTGATCATAGAAGCAATACAACTGGCCTTTAGACTAGTTGAGTATCTGGAGCATCAGCAATTTGGGGTTTGATTACTGGCTCAAAATGGCTAGAAACAAATAACTTTCTTCTGAAACTCAAGTCTATTTTTGTTTTGAGAAATTAAGGTGATGTGAGAAATTGCCAAGAAACTGAAGATCTTGTACAACAGTGTGTAATACTCCCTTCACAGAACAATGCAAGCCTCTCTGTAACCAGAATTGAAAGTTGGAGGCCCTGGTGTTCAACTGACTAAAAGGACAAATACATTAGTGTATAGTTTGAGAAGCAGACGCCTCACAGGTCCTTAACTATTAGCGTCATTATATAGTACCCACAAAAAAACAGTCTCAACCTCAACAGTGAGGAGGTGACTCTGGCCTTTTAGGCAGCATTTGCTTCGCAATAAAATAAATCTGCAGAGATGTGGGCTTGTTCTGTAAATTTAATGATCCATATCCTCAAACTATCCATGTTTATTCCAGGTTGTGAGGCAACACGAAAAAAATGCTAAGGGGGGTGAATACTTTTGCAAGGCACTGTAGTTTGCAACATCTTTCAAAAACAAATAATTTGTTGATTAGCAAAGAGCTATTCTGGTATTTGTGTTTCATTTTGCGAATAATTATTTAGCATAACACATTTGATGAATTGGCCTATATAAAAGGCTGAATCTTCAGTATAATCAATAGAGAAAATGTATATTGATATAATTGATAGACATAGGATGTTTGATACTTAGTTTTTCCTCCTAATTAAAATCAGATGTGTGTAATACGTTTTTGAATTGTTCTGGATATAGTTTGCATTATGTTTCAATAATATTTTATTTGTTGAATAGTCAAAATTATTGTTGGCATTTTGTTTCTCAAATAATTATATATAATTATAATACTTTTAAATTAGAATACATGAAGCTGAATCTTCATTAAATATGCAGAGATGATTCATTCCACCAAAACAAATGCTGAACATGTAGGCCAGCTATTTTTAGAATAATACACATCAGGTTTGAACTTTCGATGACCTTTATAGAAAAGGATATTGATGTTATACAGAAATAAACTTGTTTCCATTGATTATTAACAAATCTATAAAAAACTTTTGGAACAAAACAAAGGTTAAGTACGTAAGCCAGCCATTTTTAGAATGACATGCATCAGCTTTAATGTTACTATAACTATTATTTAAAATGATAGTTTTAGTATTATTAATAACTCTCATCAACACCAATCCACATGCTACATACTATACCACATTTCAAAAAGGACTTTATTGATTCATTAATAATAAACAAATCAACACATTCAATTATGTTTCTTAAATATCTTTCTCAATAATTATCATAGAAATGTCAAACCAGATGCATATTATTTTAGACATGGCTGGCCAATTTATT
>JACXGJ010000688.1:0-110551 GCA_016801105.1 Esox niger
GATCCTCCTGACCCACCTGTCTGTCACGTTCCTGGTCCTTGCACCAGGGCGGGGCTTCCGCCCGTTCTTGTTCCCGGTCCCCGTCCCGATGCTGAGCCCCCGCCTTGGTGTCCCGCCCGCCCTCCCCTTCCTTGTTTGGCGCTTCCGGGTGTCCGCGCCTTAGGGGGGGGGTACTGTCACGGTCCCGGCCAGCTGGGGCTGTTCCGGTCCATATTTTCTGTTTCTCGGTGATCTGTCTTGTCCTTGTTCCTGTTAATCAGTGTATTTAGTTCAGCTGTGTTTTGCCCCCACCAGTTTCTGTCCTGCTCGTTAGTCTGTGTATTTAGTTCAGTCAGTTTCTCCCTGTGTTTGTCGGATCATTGTATTGTATTGTCATGTTGCTGGTTTGTCCTGTTGCGCCTGTGGCTCCTGCTCCTGCTCCTGCTCCTGCTCCCTTTTTGCCTGGCTAGTTGAGTTCATTGTTTTTTTGGGTGTAGTGCACGGCACTCGGTTTTGTTTTCATTTTAGTTAATATTAAAGTATTTCCCTTGAACCCCTGCATCTGCCTCCATCTCCCTTTTTGGATTTCCTTTGGACTCCCCCACATTTCGTGACAGACCACATCATTCATGCGGTAGACATTTATTTCATCCTTCATGACAAAGGTGTCTGGGGAAACCATTTCGTACTATTGCAAAAACTCATCTATTTCTTTAGCCATCAAGGTATTCACACTGCAGTAATGTAGTTCTGGATCGGGTCCAACATAGTTCTCATTCTCTTTGACGTTTTTTCGAATCCTGTAAACCCACAGCACGTGGCAATGCTGCCAGTTTCATCGGTAGAAAGCAATGACTATCAATGTATCTCTCATGGAATGTGCTGTCTCTAAAACCCATGAGCTTGCTAACATTAGCAATACGTTTCGTGCCAATACCATTGTTTGCATGGTACTGCATCAAGACGTAACCATCAAAACCTTTTGAGTTGTGTGCTATAAAGGTGTAGTCAGTACATTTTTGTACACAAAATGTGCAATGTGTATTCCGTTCACAGGATTTTGTCTCAAAATCATATAATATGTAACGCTCACTGGGGTCCAAGTGTCAGATTCATGTTACAAACAGGACAATATGTTAGCCGTGTACTTGTGCGCTTTATTGTTGGTAATACTACACTATATTGATAACCACAATCGACAGTCTTTCTTATGGTCACACCTACTAACCCAATGTGGAATATGCACCATTGTGGAATTTCAAGCCTTTATGTTGGCGGTAACAAAAGTCAGAATAACATATCTGCCTACAGTCTTGGCACTGCTTTGTGTTACGAGGTTGGGTATGAAAACCTGAATGAAGGCAAACACTACAGCTGTGATGTTAAAATCTGTATAAAACCAATAACAGACATATGACACCCCCAGAAAACCATTCAGATTCATGATACAATAGAAATCATTGTTGTGTAAGTACATGAAGACGGTTTTAGGATGGGTGTCCTCGTTGTTTTGAAACTTGGTAAAGTGACCATCCCTTGTTCGATGAAAGACAATTACTCTAGACCCTGCCATTTCTTCAAACTGAACAATATCTGTGAATGTCACACAATCATCAAATAATAGACCAGCTCCCTCATGTAGCTCATGACCCAAAAACCAGGGCCTCAGCATGTGTACTGTGGGTTCAACATACCCATCAAACACAGAAGAATTGGTAGAATAATTATTCAACACCACATATAAATGCATTCTTTTTTTATTGATAATCTGATCTATCAATAGTGTTTGAGATTTACACCGCAGGGCACAATCCTGTTGACAATATGGACCACTAGCTCTAGTGATTAATCAATCAAAGTCTTTGCATTACTCTCTGCCCTCAGGATCACACAAATGGGGTGATCAGAGATTCACCAATCAGCTTAATCTGCAGGCAATCACCAAGCCCTTATATAATGTCTGAAGCTCTAAGAATAAAAACTATCTAAGCCTTCCATAATGAGTGAATAGAAAGTGCCAAAATCACCAACTTCAACATTGTTTTGGAAATAGATCAACTGTCGTAGTTCAACATTGTCAAACTCATTATGTTGTGTTACTCTAACATCAGCACGTTGTGCAAAAGATCTGAACCTTTTTAAATCAACCAGGCTTTTGTAATGAGTATGAGTCATAGATTTCGGAGGAGAATCCAGTAGATCGTCCAAAAATGGGGGATACTAATCTCAGTTAGCAAACCTTGAATATGTTGATTAATGTCTGTACCGCTGTGCAAAAAAGTATTGGCAGGTTCATTAGTATTTTGGGGTGTAAATATTGATGGTTGTTCTGTTTCTGGTCTGTATTTAGTATTATCTCTTGCCATTTTTCCAGCTTCACGTGCAAATAACAATCCACTTACGAGTTAAAATAATAATCTCTGACACATTTACATACATCACAGTTCTAATGCGTTGATCGTAAAAAATGTATTACCTTCAGATTTCAAGCATTGTGAAATGGGGGTAACAATGCTCTAATGCTGTGCAGCCACACAGCATTAGAGCATTGTTACCCCCATTGGTGTGGTCCATAATGGAAGCCATTATGGTGATGTAGTCTTCATCATCACCGGATGCTCAATCTGTTGGTTGATAAATAGAGTACAACAATTCAGCTGTATGCATATTGTCGTAATGTTAATATCATTTTAGTACAAGGCTGAAAATGTCTTACACAAAAAATAATCAGACTTACACAAAAAGTATCTGTTCAGGATGTATAAAATCTCAACCATGTAGTCCAGTCAACCCCACTGATGGTTACTTGGTCTGAATTAAAAACAAAGAGGGGTAACAGAAGCCAAGCGTATAAAGGTATTTATAGCTGATGATAAATAAGTCAATGTCCTTCACGTTAGAACATACCGATCACAATGATTAAAATTGTGGATAAAGGTTAACTAGTTAGTTTTAATAGTTGTTTACGTTTGACAACTTAAAATACAGCTCCGGAAAAAAGTTGAGACCATTGCACCTTTTTGCAGTGGTCTCTTAATTTGAACCCATCTGTCCCTAAGTCAAAACCTGCCTTTTTGTCTTTTTTGGAAAGGAAAGAAAAAGGTGCAGTGGTCTTTTAATTTTTTCCCAAGCTGTTTATTGATACTTTTGGTCCGGTAGAAAAGCCGTTATAGTTAGTTATCGCGTCTCAGCCGTGACATCAAGTAATTTAATTTGATATATCAATGACAAACTCATCTGCTTACATATAAACGCTGGCGATTGTCACCATATCGACATTAATATTTTCAAATAACATTTTACAAACATAAGTACATAATACAGCAATAATACTTTACCGTGAAAATAGCAATAATGCAATAAAATCAAAACAGTCAGGTCCATCATCAGCACATTGTTGCATTGAAGTTTTTCTGTGACGGTGAGGTGACGGATTGCTCCGCCATCTCCCGCATTCTCCTTTTCACCAACAATCATGAACTCATCCCGGTCCCATTCATTTGTCTTGTCTTGTCAATCATTGTTCACACAAGGTCCCATTCATTCCATTAGTATGTGTTTAAATGTTTCTCCTCTTCTCCCCTCAGTTGTGAGTCATTGTTCCATGTCAGCAGATGTATGTGGTGAGTGTGTTTACCTATGTTCATTTTTATTTAGCAGTTTGCCTTGGTACTCTGTGTTTTCTGTTCTGTTGTTTTGTGTTTGTTTTTATTTTAGAGTACAACAAGCTGCTACCTCTCCCTACGCCTGGTCCGCATCACCCCACTACACATTTATGACATATTCCTCTGATAGCACCAGAACTTGCATTAGAATTGGTAAAAGATAGCAAGATATACATTTAATAACAACATAAATCAAGAAGAGAAATATAAAATACAGCATAATAAAACATAGAATTAGAAAAAAGAAATATACCAAGTTTAAGAGCTCAGTCATAGGAATGTGAAAAGAAAAGTGATTTTAGCCTGGATTTGAAAATGGACACATTTGGTGAATGTCTAAGATCTTCTGGTAGTTTATTCCTGTTGTGTACAGCATAACTGCTAAACGCAGCTTCTCCATGTTTAGTTTGGACTCTGGGCTCATCTAGCTTACCTGAGTTCATGGATTTAAGTGCCCTGCTCGATTTATATTCTTCAAATATATCAGAAATGTATTTGGGTCCTAAATTATTCTGAGATTTATTAACCACTTTAAGAGTTATTCTGTAAATGACCAAAATTCAATGCAAAGAATTAAGAACTGGAGTGATGTGCCCTGTCCTCTTGGTCCTGGTTAACATTCTAGCAGCTGCATTCTGAATGAGCTGCAGCTGTTTTACAGTCATTTTGGGGAGTCCAGTTAAGAGGCCATTACCGTAGTCAACCCTACTAGAGATAAAATCATGGATGAGCTTCTCTTGGTCTTTTTGGGACACCAGGCTTTTGATTCAAGATATATTTTTCAGTTAATGGAATGCTGTTTTGGTGACCGATTTGATATGACTGTTAAATGTGAGGTCTGAGTCTATCAGAACACCAAGATTACGGATGTGATTCTTGGTTTTAAGGGCCCAAGAATCCAGCTATTTACTAATACTTGTTCTTTTATTTTTGTTGCCAAACACA
This sequence comes from Esox niger, assembly GCA_016801105.1. Taxonomy (NCBI): domain Eukaryota; kingdom Metazoa; phylum Chordata; class Actinopteri; order Esociformes; family Esocidae; genus Esox; species Esox niger. Next base: position 4,590 of record JACXGJ010000688.1, read on the forward strand.
ATAATCTTTTATTCTTGGTTTAATTGTAGAAAATGTTGGTTCATCCAGGTATTTATGTACACTATACAGTTACACAAAGTCTATTGAGCTGTTGTCATACGGGTCGAGATCCATATATAGTTGAGTATCATCAGCATAGCAGTGGTAGTCAATGTTGTTGTTCTGTAGAATTTGGCACAGAAGTAGCATATAGAGATTGAACAGAAGCGGTCTGAAAACAGGTCCCTGTGGAACTCCGCATGTCATAGCCACCCTATCAGATTCATGATTACCAATGGCGACAAAGTAACTCCGGCCATCTAGATAAGATCTGAACCAATCTAGGACTGTCCCAGAAAGTCCTACCCAATTTTCCAGCCTATCTATAAGTGTTCCATGATCTACAGTGTCAAAGGCTGCACAGAGATCTAGAAGAACTAGAACCATTATTTTATCTGAATCAGTATTCAGCCGTATATCATTTAAAGCTTTAATCAGGGCCGTTTCAGTACTGTGGTGAGGTCGGAACCCTGACTGAAATTTGTTTAAGAGACCTCTTGAGGTTAGAAAATCGCTGAGTTGATTGAATACAACCTTCCCAATGATCTTTGCGATATAATGCAACTTCAAAATTATTACTGGCAAAAAATGCCCAATTTGATTACACAAATCATCATTGCTCATACATACCAATGTGGTCTTAGGAACCCACGTAGACTATTATAAGAAAGTTAGTGGGACATGATCTTGTATGATATGCGACATTATGTTAGGTTACATTACAATGTGCCACCAAAACGTATGATACATTATGAAATGCCCTAAACGTAACATATCTTATAAACGCTATTACAACGTATAAAATGTTACGACTGCAATTAAAACATAAATTAACATATGAACACCAGACAAACATATGTTTCGATATCACAGCACTGGGGCTACGGTTAGGAAACAAAAAAGTTTAGGTAAAAGTTTGGTTAGGGTTTGGTCTCGCAGCTCTGGGGTTCAGGTTAGGGTTAAGGTTAGGTTTCACAGCACTGGGGTTAAGGTTAAGATTTGGATTAGGAATACAAAGAAAATCGCTTTACACACATTCATGTGAGACCACCACTCGCATTCATAAGCCAAAGGTTTCTATCTGGTATAAGCGGAAGTTCTCCCTTTCGAAACACTGCTTCAGACTTAAAGTAATATACCATATGAAATCGCCTGGCAAAATTGTACGTACAATTGTCTTTTTCATCATCCTAAGACCAGGCTGTACATACACATGTACCAAAATCATTGTTTTTATTTTCAACAATATTTGAAACCCAACCACAACACTATTAACCATGTCATAATATGTGCTTGACCCAGGCGTTGTTTGTTACTTCAGAATAATATCATTGCTCATGCAATATGTTTATTGTAGTGTTTTGGTGAATTACAAACTTTGTATGAAAAACGTTATCAACCCGCATATACTACAGTGTGTAGTATATTTTTTTTTAGGGACCATTATAAGGGGCAGAACCAATCTTAATGCCCCTCTCATGTTAAAATGTTTTTAAAAAATGGCAGAAACTCTCCATAAGCGTAAGTCACGAACCCTTCTTTTTATGTTACACAAAAAAGCCACACATAAATCAGTGCTTGTGGAAAACTCCATGCTACACACGCACTGTAAAACATGAAATGTTAAAACCCACTGGTTGTAAGACAGTGTTGTAGCACTTAATGGAAACATTACATTCCGTGGGGTTTAACATTCCTGAATTCTGGTGCCCTTTTGTTGAATATCAAAAATCTTGCCGCTGATACAGCACCTTTTAATTGCCTGGGAATTTAAAATTCCATAACCCTAAAACCAATTTGTTAAGTACCAAACAACTCACTATTGTTGACACTTGTCAGGCGTGATTATCTATCATTGTAAAACATCAAACAACAACGCAATCATAAATTACAGTCACCAGACATGCATACAGAAAGTCTATACGTCACACAGGAAGTCCCGCCTTTTGAACCGGATGTCCCACCTGCCTGTCAAATCAAACTGGAAGCCCTACCCAGCAGGGTTATAAATCACCAATGTGACGAAAGCTACCCCATATTTACTACTTTCCATTTCTGATCCCCATGGCACAGTATCTACAAAGACACTAATTGCAATTTAAAAAGACACAGGTACGGGAAATTCACCTTTAATTGCCATTTTCACCTGTGAGTGTCACCTTGTCTGTCTATAATAAAGCCAAACATTCAAGGATATGTCAATTTTTGATTAGGGCCATTAGGGTGATTTCTGTTATAATTAGCCAAACAACTGCAGTGGGGAGAACGAGTATTTGATACAGTGCTCATTTAGCAGGCTTTCCTACTTACAAAGCATGTAGAGTTCTGTAATTTTTACCATAAGTACACTTCAACTGTGAGAGACGTAATCTAAAACAAAAGTCCAGAAAATAACATTGTATGATTTTTTAAAATAAAAAAATCATTGACTCATGAAAGGAAAACTAACAGTCCTGAGATCTCATGTTGTAAAAATCACAATTTGTCATGAAGGGAAGGACATCTCTATTCAGACTCAACGCATTATAACAGCTTTCTTACCTTCAACAATGCATAAGAACTTGTAAATGATTTTCATACTGTTTATATATTCACAGACAAATAGAGCTGTGTAAAAAAAAATTAGACCACTGCAAAATTTCTCAGGTAGGTATGTGTTGGAGTAAAATTTTAATTGTTTTTTTATTCGATAACTTACTGACAATATTATTCCCAACTTACAAGTAAAATTACTGTAATTTAGAGTATTTATTTGTAGAAAATAACAACTGGCCAAAATTACATAAAAAATGCATTGTTTTCAGACCTCAAATAATGCAAAGAAAACAAATTCATATACATTTTTCAGCAAACAAAATACTAATGTTTTCACTTAAGAAGAGAAATCAATATTTGGTGGAATAACCAAGATTTCTTTTAATCACAGCTTTCATGCGTCTTGGCATGCTCTCCAGCAATCTGTCACATTGAACAAAAATTCAAGTAGCTCGGCTTTATATGATGGCTTGTGACCATCCATCTCCCTCTTACCAGAGGTTTTCAATGGGTTTCAGGTCTGAAGATTGGGCTGGCCATTACAAGGTCTTGATCTGGTGGTCCTCCATCCACACCTAGATTGACCTGGCTGTGTGGCATGGGGCATTGTCCTGCTGGAAATAAACAATTTGCAAACTTGGGGAACATTGTCAGAGCAGAAGGAGTCTTCCAGTATAACCTTGTACTTGGCTTGATTCATGCATGCTTCACAAAAACAGATCTGCCCGATTCCAGTCTTGCTGAAGCATGCCCATTCCCATCACCGATCCAAATTTCACAGTGGGTACGAGACACTGTGGCTTGTAGGCCTCTCCGAGTCTCTGTCTAACCATTAGATGACGATGTGTTGAGCAAAGCTGAATATTTGACTCGTCAGGGAAGATTACCTTATTCCATTCCTCTACGGTCCAATGCTTATGGTCATTTGAAAACTTCAGCCTAGCTCTTCTTTGCTTCTCACTGATGCCTTGAGATCATTGACAAGATCCTCCCATGTAGTTCTGGGCTGATTCCTAGCTTGGTATGACTTCAGCCCTGCCCTTAGGAGCCTGTTTTGAACCGTCCTTGCTGTGCACTTCACCCCAGCTGCTGTGTGACATTCTTTTTGTGGTTCACTTGATGTAATCCTACGGTTGTTGAGTGACATTCAAATTAGTTGGCGGTCATATTCTTCAGTGGACAGTCATTTTCGCCCTCTGCCAGTCTGTAGCTTTGTTGTACCCAATATCTGTTGCGTGACCTTGTTCTTATGAACTGCTGTGTTTGAAATTTTCAGGATGGAAGCAACCTAACACTCACTGTATCCCTCTGTCACTAAAGCCAGAATTGAACCCTTCTTTTCCTCACTCAAAGCTTTTCTTTTCAACTCTACTGTCATGCTGAATAATAATAGTACTACTTGCATTGTTTTTGCCAATCAGCTGGTCCTACTGTAAGAGAATAGTAATGACCACAGCCGTGGTTCTTATACTTTTTCTTGTAAAATTAGATTTGGATCAGGAAATCACCTTATCAGTACCTCATTAAGTAAAATGAGGTGTACCTGTGTTGGAATATAACAGACTCTGGAAATGAATGGCTGCCATACATGCAGAGATGCTGATTTAAGAAAAATTTAGAGAGGTCTCAAGATTTTCTAGGGCTGTAGCAAACAAAAAATGTAATTACAGCCTGGTAAAATACATCAACAAAATAACATCAGTTTTGCAAGTAGTGCTTAACTAAAATAACTTCCCTGTAACATCTAGTGCCAGCTGTGGTGGTATACATAATTTCATCAGTGTGCTAGTAGTCTTTCCAGTTGTATCCCGATTTCTCCATCTGGTGAGTTAACTGGCAAAAATGGGAAATGATGCATACAAGCATAGCTAATGTGTGCATTACTAAGTTAGAGTACATAACCAAGTTTTTCAAAACATGCTAGCATGTTCATGTTTATTCAGCAGCACCTTTTTCTTTCCTTTCCACTCAAAAAGGAAGGTTTTGAGTGAGGAACAGAATGTTGTAGCTAGCAAATGTTTTTGTCTATCCTGACCTAAAACACATGTAGGGATGCATCATTCAAAAATCCACCAGAAACTGTCAAAACAAAGCATTGAGGAAGGTGACAAATTACAATTTCTGAAAATGTCATAACAGTATTATGACCATCCTATGTTAGTTGAACTGACAAAAACTATGAAAATGCAAAAGATGCATTATGACCATAATCATTGGGAACAGATAGGCTTATCACCTAGCTATACATGTCCTGAAATCTACTGCTAACATTCTAGTGATGAGAAACATTGCATTGGGGAAGTTAAATATCTGATATCACTTCCTGCATAATTATATTGATATATAGCATTTGATGAAATATAATATAAAAATAAATATGTCATTAGTGTCTGGACCATGTTAAAACAAGATATGGCATGTTTTCTCAGCGGACATGACACATTATGACATGGTTATGACAGAATTATGACCATGACAATGTTATGACACGACACTTCAAGCAAAGTGTTACCAACATTACAATGTTTCATTTCAGCTATGTACTTACCAAAGTGTCTTCATTCTCAAAACCAGCATTTATTGGCTTACTAATAGCGTATTTTATTATACCACTAATAATTAAACATTTACTAGCTAGAAAGCAATGGAAGTTTGAGGAAGACTAGTCAGCTTCCACCTGTACACCACACAAACCTTTTGTAATTTTTAGACCTTCTTGGTTTAGGTTTGAAAATTCTCTTACTATTGCTTGCTAAAAAGAGATGTTGGCCTAATCACTAGTACCTCTGTTTTGGGCATGAAAATGTATAATAACATGCTTTAAAAACAGGTTTCAGTCCCATAATTTTGTTTATTTTCAAACACTTTTCTCATCCTTATATTGTTGAACCTAGATAAAGACCAGGGTGTGTGATAATTCCATGCATCCCTTTCTAAGCCTCCTGGGAAAAGCACACCCAACTAATCTGAAGCAGCTTGAAATCATTTACATTTCTATTATTTAGACAGTTATGTACATTTATTCAGTCTTACAGTAGGGAGCATATACATTTTTATGTTTTTTCAGCCATTCCCTGTTATGATCGAAAGCTCCACCTTGGCATAGCAAGAGCCATGCCATTACAATATAAGCTAAATGGAACAAATGTATTAACTTCACTTTTCTGCTAAACGTGTATTTATTGCGCACCACACAGCTATATATTGGATTTGTTTAAAACACACTCACACTAATTTACAAACAAAGTATTTGTTAACCGTTCTTCAGAAAAGTTATGTCATGGTCCATCTCCCCTGTTTTCCTGGGTAGCAGACAAACAACCACCCCCCCTGCACACACACTGCAATTTCATAAAGCTTTTCTTGGCCTAGTATAAACCCAATGGGATTAACAAAAACCTCTCAATCTTATTGGTGAGCTCAATCCTTTCACATGGGCCACTTCAATTCCCTTCAATCTAGTCCATGCAGGCTCGTCTTAATTCTCACCCCTGCAAGACCTTATAGAAGAGCTAAAAAATACAGCATGTTCGTTATAATCTTATGCAAAACACTGAGTCAGAGTTAAGCTATAGCATTTTTTGTAGAAAGATGTAGAAGGTTGGGAGCTAGCTTTTCATTGGAAGAAGAAAAATACACACAGTACATCTAGTCAATAGGGTAACTCCAACCAATCTGTCAATTTATGATGCAAAGAACAATAAACATAAACTGTGTAAAGCAAAAATAAATTCTAAAACAGTGAACTTAATCAGCTAGATCCAGAACATTTGAATGTTTCAGGTCGCTTATTCATGTGAAATATGTATGTATACCACCTGAAATGTTGTCTGTTTCACATATATGGACATATAGATATTTTATCTTCACCTCAACAACTTTCTTCTGAATATTCCTGTTCTGAGCAATGAAGGCTATTCCATGTGAGAAACTGCCAAACATCTGAATATCGGTTGTATTAATCCCTTCACAGAACACCATAAATTGTCTTTAACCAGAATATAAAGAGATATTGGAGGCCCCGGTGTACAACTGAGCAATAAGACAAATACATTAGAGTTATCTAGTTTGATTAACAGATGACTCACAGGTCCTCAACGGGCAGCTTCATTAAATAGTTCCTGCAAAACATCAGTCTCAACATCAACAGTGAAGAGGTGACTCCTAGGCTGAGTTACAACGAAAAAGACATTTCTTAGACTTGCCAATAAACAGATAAGATCAAATGGGCAAAAATGCCAGTGTCCCAGATACACCTTTTCACTGTTGTCGGTAGTGTAGCTTACAAGCCAGTAGTAGTATGTTATTATTTGGAGTAGTCTTGAGAATTGAGGCCATGCTAGCAAGACTGAAGCAAAGATGAACCATTCAATGCCAAAGCTAACCTTGCTTGAACAAGGGTAGCTGGCTACAACTAGCTAGATACAGTTCACAAAAAATAGCTTATAATGTTAACCTAACTAAGTTTACTTTCGTTAAGTGAAAAAAATAGAGACTCATAAAAATCCCTCCTCTTTACTGTGCAAAGGGTTGTGGTCAACTTTCCGAACATGTCACCCATTGAGCATGTTTTGGATGCTCTGGATTGACGTGTACGACAGCGTGTTCCAGGTCCTGCCAATATTCAGCAACTTTGCACAGCCATTGAAGAGGGGTGGACCAACATTCCACATGCCACAATCAACAACCTGATCAACTCTATGCAAAGGAGATGTGTTGCACTGCCTGAGGCAAATTGTGGTAACACCAGATACTGACTGGTTTTTGGACCCCCCCAGAGCCCCCAATACAGTGAAACTGCATATTTTCGAGAGGCCTTTTATTGTGGCCAGCCTAAGGCAAACTTATGCAATACTCATGCTGTCTGATCAGCATCTTGATATGCCAAACCTGTGAGGTGGATGGATTATCCCGTTAAAGGAGAGGTGCTCACTAACACAGATTTACACAGACGTGTGAACATTATTTGAGAGAAATAGGCCTTTAGTGTACATTGAGAAAGTCTTAGATCTTTGAGTTCAGCCCATGATAAATCGGGGCAAAAACCAAAGTGTTATATTATTCAGTGTATATTTTCCGCAAAAGTATGCACGAATGCATACTTAAAAAAATCCATCAGAAATAGTAGACAATCCAGGAACATTCTGCGGATTATTTTCAGCATACTAAGTCTTGGGACATACTGATTATATTGCATTACTTATATGGCATACAATATAGTATTCAAGTATGCAATTTCAGATTTAACAACATTTAGTTGTAGCCCTGAACAGGCACACCTGCTTCACTAATCAAGGGTTTAGTAATTATCTAAAAACTCTAGTCAGGTGTGCTAGCATAGCATTCAAGTATCAGTTTCAGGGGTCAAGAACCTCCATTACTTTGTTCTGTGATGACAGGAAGTCATATTTATCATCAAATCAGGTTGATGTGCCACAGTTACCACTGAACCACTTGATGTCTTATTAACTGGAGTCTTGGTCCATAATGGAGTAGCAGCTGCCTTCTAAAAGAATCACTTGTGTGTCAAATGGCACCCCATTCCTTATTTAGTGAACTACTATTCCCTACACAGTGCACTAATTAAAAACAGGTACTATAGAACTTAAAACAAGTGCACTAGTTAATAGAGGGTCATTTGGAATTTAGTCCATTAAGTAACGAGTATATTCAAAAAGAATTGAAACACAATGTCATTAAACGAACATTGCTCGCATCAGTGCTGTACAAGCTGAGTTTCATCCTCTATCTAAAATGGATGTAGAAATCCCATTTATGTTTACACACCCAATGCGATTTGACTAGCTCTTACAGGCAAATGCAAATTCAGCATTTAAAAATAAAGCTTTTGTTCCTCTCCTTTCTTTTTCTCTGCTCCTCTCTTCGTTTTTGTCGAACATTACAGCTGAAAGTCCCTATTTCAGAGGATTGTGGCCCCCTTCTAAAATCATCTTTCATGGAAGGACTTCTGAATAGATCCATTTAAAAGAGTTATTACCATGACCACATTGTGGGATATGCTAAAAACGGGGCATCTTGTTTACTTTGTAGTATGGTACTTTTGAACAGGGCCCTATTCAGCACTGGTCAAAAGTTGCACACAATATAGGGAATAGGGTGTGATTTGGGACATATCTACAATCAACTCGTTTGATATCCGAAAAAGCACTCAAGATTACATTTGGGAGAGAGGGAAAAAAAAGAGGGACGTGAGTGCTAGGAAGCTGGCTGAGTGAGGCTGAAAGAAAAATATGGCAGAACTATAACAGAATTTTGACAATGAAACATTTATGGTTCCAACTTCATAACACTGAATGTTTTTAGTTTTAGTTAGAGCTTTTGTAAAAGATGTCTGGGAACGCATGTCAAGCTTAAAGAAACACCAGAACTTTACACAAGCACACAGAAAGCACACCGAATATTAACATTCTCTTTTCAAGAATTTGTTCTGATACCACTCAGCGTCTGATGAACCACTACAAATGATTCAATATCACGATCATTGCCTTATGTGTCAGTGGTGTGTGATTATTGACACGTTTGTCACTGTAGTGTGATTGTTATCATACCCTGATAGAGGAACATAGGCAGCTGTAAGGTAGAAGACAGGAATATTGACCATGAGTTGAAAAGTTCTGAAAAGGCACAACCTGCAATATGTTCAAACATTTTTGAGGGGGATATCTTTATTGGGGGGGAGTTGGCGGTGTGGCATGGAGATGCACGGTAATGGACTGTAGTTCAACACATTGTTAAAAACAAGTGTGAGTCGTATGTTGACAGAGTCCAAAGAAGATGCATGCAGCCAACAGGCAAGTTGAGCTGGGTCCTAAATCATAAAAAAATATATATCTGACTCGCTGAGAATGAGAGCTTACTGAAAGTCCCTCTTACTTCACTTTAATAACTTAAGGATTCACCAATGTCAACGCAAGCTGAGCCAACGGAGCCTAAAGAGGTTTTTCTTGTCATCAAATGGGAAAGTTTTTCTCCTACACATTTGCACATTAACGAGTTGCATGTGGTCTCAAAAGTGACAGACTTTTTTTTTTAAATCACGCTTCTTTTAAGTGTGATTTAATTATATACATTTCCTAGACGATTATTCATCTCTCTGTTAGGAGAGAAAAACATTCAGATTTTGTCATTCCCACCACCATGCTTCACTGTTTGGAAGTCTTGGGTCTTCACCAAACATAGCGGTTTTGATTGTGACCAAAAAGGTACATTTTTGTTTAATACAGGCAGTTTAATACAGGCAGGTCCCATGCAACCTCCCATGGATGCTATTTCGATTAGTTTTTATTATTGAGGAAAACAAATGTTTCTGTCCAAACTGGTGCCCTAGGCGACATCTCTAAATGTCATCTCCTCAAAGAAAAATGTCAGCTAGCTAGCTGTAAAGAGCCCTCAGCAGCAACCTTATTGAGCTTGTGACTTTACATGAGGCAGTGGCACTTTCACATCCTGTCTCGTTTGTTACATCTAATTTCTCATCGACCTCCTCCAGCCTCGCCTGCACCTCCTCGCCTGCACCTCCTTGCCTACTTTATGTAAAAGTTTCTTTATCATAGTGGCCTACAGAACCACAGACAGAAAATGTAAACAACTAAACTGGCGCACTCTTTCGACTCACCCACCTGGCACTGCCCTCCCTCATCTTTTGAGTGGTCAATATCGTCTCATTTATAACAAATTAATACATTTTGACTTACAGAAGCATTGAGTGAGGAACGGAAGCATTCAATTTGCAGGGGTCTCTTAATTTTAACCCTTCTTACTCATAACCTTCCAGTTTGACTTTTTTGAAAAGGAAAGAAAAAGGCTCAATGGTAATCTTTTTCCGGAGATTGTGACGGTGAGGTGACAGATTGTTCCGCCATCTCCCGCATTCTCCGGTTCACCAACTGCCATGAACTCATCCCGGTCCCATTCATTTGTCTTGTCTTGTCATTCATTGTTCACACCAGGTCCCAATCATCCCATTAGTATGTGTTGAAATGTTCCTCCTCTGCTCCCCTTCAGTTGTGAGTCATTGTTTCCATGTCAGCCAATGTAAGCAGTGAGTGTGTTTGTCTATGTTCATTTTCATTTTGCAGTTTGCCTCGGTGCTCTGTGTTTTCTGTTCTGTTGTTTTGTGTGTGTTCGTTTCTAATTAAAGAGTCCACCGATCTGCTATCTTCTGCCTACGCCTGGTCCGCTTCACCCCACTACACAACCCTGACAGAATGACTCACCTTAAGGACGAAGTTACTGCGAGGCAAAGTTGGACGGTAGGGGAACTCCTCGGTTGGCCGGACAGTGATACCAAGGAGGAATACCCCAACCATCACCCCCTGCCCTCCTGGGCTGAAGGGGACTCGGAAGAGGAAGAATGCTTATATCGACACCTTCCAGTCCCCTTGCCAGCACAGCAGAAACCCCAAGGAAAAAAGAGAAGACGAAATAAGCGCAAACGGGCCAAAAAGCAGCCCCAAGATTTTTTTGGGGGGGTTCTGTATGGGAGCGTGGAGGACGTCATGCGTATGGCCTACAGGGAGTGGAAGTGCTTCCGGGAACTCCAGGCTGCCCTGGAGGCGCAGCCAGCGCCCCCCCCTGCCCAGGAGCCGCAGCCAGCACCCCCCACTGACCCGCGGTCATCGCCGCCAGCCCCTCACGCTGACCCGCGGTCGTCGTCGCCAGCCCCTCCTGTTGCTCTGTCTTCGCCGCCACCAGAATCCGCCGAGGACTGGCCGCCGCCCGGGCTTTCCGAGGACTGGCCGGCTGCGAACGCCGCCCGCTGAGGACTGTCCGCCTGCGACGACACCCACGGCGTAACAATGATCAGCATGACAATGATCCCAAACACACCGCCCGGGCAACAAAGGAGTGGCTTCGTAAGAAGCATTTCAAGATCCTGGAGTGGCCTAGCCAGTCACCAGATCTCAACCCCATAGAAAATCTTTGGAGGGAGTTGTAAGTCTGTGTTGCCCAGCGACAGCCCCGAAACATCACTGCTCTAGAGGAGATATGCATGGAGGAATGGGCCAAAATACCAGCAACAGTGTGTGAAAACCTTGTGAAGACTTATTCAAATACTTATTTTCCACCATAATTTACCAATCAATTCATAAAAAATCCTACAATGAGATTTTCTGAATTTCTTTTTCTCATTTTGTCTCTTATAGTTGAAGTGTGCCTATGATGAAAATTACAGGCCTCTCATCTTTTTAAGTGGGAGAACTTGCACAATCGGTGGCTCACTAAATACTTTTTTGCCCCACTGTAGCTCATGCCCATTCACCTTTAGCCTCTCCACTCACTCACTGCAGCATTCTCATTGAGTTCCTGGTTTTCAGTTTCTTTCCCAGTGTAAGGCGCTGGTAGACTCGGGTGCTGCTGGGAATTTTATTGACAGGGCTTTTGCATTACGCGCACGCATTCCCCTTTAGGTCCTTGCCACCCGCCTACCTGTAAGAGCATTGGATAACCGGCCACTAGGGTCGGGCTTTGTTGCCGAGTGTACTGTCCCTCTCTTTATGGTCACTTGCAGCCGAAACAGCAAAACCCTTTTATTTCACATGATTGATTCTCCCAAGTTCCCCGTCGTGTTGGGTTTCCCTTGGTTGTCTCTCCATGACCCCGTCATTTCCTGGTCTAGTGAGGTCCTTTCGGGGTGGTCGTGGAAGTGCCAAGGTAGGTGTTTGGGTGTTTCCGTGGGTTTGACCATGGTGGAAAGTCCAGTCAATGCTCCCGCCGTGCCAATTATTCCTGAATACAGGGACTCCTAGGCTGGGGGATTGCGCGATAAACCTCGTAAAGGGGGCCGCACTCCTTAAGGGTCACGTGTATCCACTGTCCTGCACTGAGACGGCGCCGATGGCCACATATGTTGAGGAAGCGTTAGGACAGGGATATATTAGGCCTGCCAAGTCACTGGTCTCCTCAAGTTTCTTTTTTGTGAAAAAAAAGGACGGTGGTTTGCGCCTTTGCATCTATTACAGAACGCTGAATGAAATCACCATACCGTTCAGCTATCCTTTTCCCCTAAACTCTGCGGAGGTCGAGAGGATGCACAGGGCCCTCTTTTTCACGAAATTGGACCTCAGGAGTGGTAACCAGGTGCAAATACAGGAAGGGGAGGAATGGAAAACAGCTATGAATATTTAGTGATGCTGTACGGTTTACTGAAAGCTCCATCAGTTTTTCAATCTTTAATCAGCAACGTATTCAGGGACATGTTATGCGAAGGTGTGGTGGTGTATATTGACGACATCTTGATATACACGGCAACCCGCGCTGGGCATGTTTCGTTGGTGCGTAGAGTACTTGCTAGATTGTTGAAGCATGACCTGTACGTGAAGGCCGAGACGTCTGTTTTTCCAGTCATCCGTGTCCTTCTTGGGGTACCATTTCTCTCGCACCGGTGTGGCTATGGAGGAGCATCACATTGACGCTGTGCGGATTGGCCGACCCCAACCACTGTGAAAGGATTTTTAGGCTTCACAAACTACTATAGGAGGTGTATCCGGGGCTTTAGCCAGGTCGTGGCTCCGATCACATCCTGAGGGGTGGGGCGACCTGGTTGCTGTGGACCGCGGAGGCGGAGCGGGCGTTTGTGGAACTGGTTTAGCGTACCTGATCATCATCCACAGTCATTTACCCCAGTATATATGTTCCCTCTGCTCCCTTTGTCTTTCTGTGTTATTGTCTTGCCAGTGTGAACGTTTGTCAGTCTTTGAATGAATAAAGAGACTGAAATTACTCCTCAGGCTGCTGCTCCTTTTTCAGACACAGCTGATACTTGCCTAATAATTGTGCATGCAGTGTACACTTCCTTGTTTTTAGAATAAGTCACCAGCTGATGTTTAATACCATGTGTGATTTCTAAGGCCAAAAGATGATCCCCTGTGAACATGATTGTTAGAAACAATACCTTTGACTTCACAGAAGTGCAGGTAAGAATATTTCAAGACAATGGCATTTCACAAGGTATTCAGACTGTCAGAAAACATAGCTTGAGAAGTAGATTAAAATCTCTGGCCCATGTCATATTCCGAATGCTGTGGCAGACTAAAGATTTTTTCGACTGTTGTCATGTCCTGGCTATGCCCCTAGCCATCTTCGCACTGGCTGGGGCCATAGTCAGGACGGGACTAGATGAGATGCCTCTAGGCATCTGCCCAATTGGTCCTCAGTCACTGGAGCTGCTTAAAGTTTGTTTTGTTTCTGTTCTCATTAAATAATGGAATACCTTCACCCGTTTGAGTCAGCGTTTGCGTCCTTTACCCAGCACAACTGTAACCCTATACCAATATGAAAACACAATTCCTTCTTGGCTTTTTGGAAAAGGTTTTAAGTGTTACTGTGCAAAACCTGCTAAAAAAATGTTGTGGTATATGTTCATTTTCTGTATGTTTCAGCATTCCTTCTAGAAGGAATTTACAGTCTATAATATCATACAAAGTGGAAAATTCATAAGGGGTATTTTGGAACACCCTATAATTATCGATAAATTAATAAATGTTACGATAGTGACTAATTTATTATATTCTTATGCCAGATAATACTGTTTTAAGTTTGATGTTAAGTTTTGTGTCAGGGTTTCCTCAATATGGCATGAGATTTGAAAGTGTGTTCATAGTTTGGGGAAAACAGTTTACATTCAGCAAATGTGTGTCAGCAGTTGTGAAAAACTTTAGTACATTTGGATATTTAACCTGTGGTGGTTCTGTTGAGAACTTTTCTTTTCTGTAAGCACCATTCTGAAACCCGCAAAAAGCAACAGAATATGAAAGTCACTGGCATAATTGATGATATTTTGCCCTAGTTTAGTGAATATTTAGCCCACAGAATGCTGGACTGGCTGAGGGAATCAATTGTGTATATTGATGTGCAAAGCAGTTTTCGCTCGACATTGCAACATTGTGCTCTTGCACATCATCGCAATCAACATAGCACTTGCAGACTCCTTGTGTGTGTTTGCATTATTTATTTGTCAAATTTAGCCATGTTGTGCACCAGTGAATAGCACCTCTGCTGCTCATCTGATGAGCCTATAGTGGAGATCCTTCCATACTGAGTGGGGTGCAATTTCAACACTACGTCAATTTCTTTTTAGCTTTTTTTAGCTTGGACCAACCGGGCCAAAAATTTTATGGGAGCATTTTGACATGGGTAGGGTAATGCTACAATGACAGGTAACAGATATGACTTGGGCATAAATTCAGGGCAGTAAACCGCCCTGACATGGATAGATTGTGTTCTCTTTTGAACTTGTTTCAAGTATTTTACGTTGTTCTATATTCCATGTGCAAGGGCTGGGGTTTTCAAATCATACCCTCCTAGGTCTGCATCCTGTTGGTTTACCTCATCTACCTCATTATTCTTAGCAGCCACCTGATGTCCCAGGTTTGAATAAGTCCCCAAATTAAGGGCTGCAATAAAAACTCTGCTATTCAAGGTCGTATTTGACTGTTACTAATGTTTTTAATACTCTGCTTCCTGCCCCTCAGAGTGTAATTCCTTTCACTTAATTCAGTTTTTCATCTGCTTTGGGGTAGTGAAAGAACCACATAGTGCATCGATTTACAATCTTAACTTCAAACAGTTTTTTACAATGTAGGGAAAATAATCCTCGAGCAACTGGAAATGTGTATTGAATGATAAAAATGTGAACTGGATGGAAAGGTGAACTGGGTGAAATGTGAACTGGATAATAAAACATTTCACTTTTTCTAGTGGTGGAAAGATCAGATGTTTTTCCAACCTGGAATTCACAATTAGTATGCAACTGTAATGATAATAAGTCAAAATGTACCAATTGACAAAAATTACATTTGTTGGTACTGTACTGAAAAGAGCAAAAACATATCTTTTGAATCTCTGTACCCAGTCAATAGACCATATTTGGCAAAACGTTCAGATTATTAACAGTAAGAGAGCTCCTCCCTCAATAAGAATCAATGGTTTCTCACAGTGTTGTTCGTTTTTCACAACTACAAACTACATTTTCTCTAAACAATAAACACACATCAAAATGCACACCCTTTTGACCAAAATTCTGACTTCGTCAAATAAAAGGACAGCCAATTAAAGCAATTGACAATTACAGCAATAAATTAATTTCAAGAAGACAAGAAGGGAAACTGGTTTTAGAAAAGTATAGGGTTAAATTAATAGAGTACATCTTTAATTAGCCTCAACATCTTCTAACTGGCCTCGGTATGAGATCTTCACTTCTCTGCTATATTTTCTGATGTCAGATTGTCTTGATTTTGTCTTTTTGACTGGATTCTTCTGGGTGCTTAAAGAAGTTTTTGACAATGATAATCAAAATGGCTTGTTCTTGGGCCTCAGAAACCATGCAGGGACTAACATCATCAACTAGTGTCTCTTAATTCTACAAAAAGAAAGTTTATTTTAGAGAATATGAAAACAATACAGATTCCTGAGTACAGAATTCAGGGTGGTCACCACAGTCGTCATATACGTTAACTGTAAGCAACCTATTTTCATTTCTGAATTGATGCAACAATGAAACAGCTCAGGTTTGGATGTACTTTTAACCTTACTTTCATACTAGTCATACCACCTACAATAACATGGTTAAGTATAGTGTCATGAACATCATTCAAAATTGTTATTCGACTTCCTCTCCATTGTATACCTTTTCTCATTCTTTCACTTCCTGTTCTATTGTTCTAAAACACAGGTGAGCTAACCTGTGGCCCTTTTTTATTCTTGCCAACATGCTAATTGCTCATTGACTAATAATGTTTATTATGTTTGCACCTTGACAGATTGTTAGAACATATTATATGCAGAGGTTTGCAAAAGGAAACAGAGGTTTGTGTGACAGGTTTGTGACAGAATGCTTACTGGTTGGGGTGAATGGTCTTCCTTCTGGAGTGGTTTTGTGTCTTGTTGATAGAACCTGTTTTATTGCATTAGCGATTGTGGAAAATGTGTCATTACAGAACCCCCTCTAGGATGGCCTTGCATTCACTAGTTACACTAAAAGAAAAAGTCCTTTGAGCTTAAAACAAACCAGAAACGAACCAGGCATGCTTATTTCAGCCGGCCCACGATTAGAAAAGGTGAATGTTGTTGTCCTTGGCTGGTTTTGAACCACTGTTTTGTTATGTGGTACACTGTCTTTAACCACTACACTATTTAAAAAGTGAGAATGCAATTTTTACCTCAGCCGTTAATTTTTTTCTGAAATAACATAGACAAAATAAAGTTTATTAACTGAACTAAAGTTTACAAAGATTACTGTAGATCACTAGCTAACAGAAATACAATACCTTCAATGAAAACAAAGACTCCAATTACTACATGTTGGTTCATTTCTTTAGGGTCACGTAATACAATTATTATTTTTAATATATGAGATTCATGGTATTACAGAGTATATATGTGTTGTTGTGTGACAGCCTAAAAGTTCAGAGTGGATAAACATTTCTGAGGCAAAAATTGAATGTCTGAGAGAAGAATTGAAGCAGGGTCAAAACACTGAAGGTCAGGGATAATCCTACAAGACCAAAGGGCTTGCTGGTAGTCACACACATTCCGTATAGTCTGCAAATGCCACATTCATTCCAGCCATTACATTTTTGCTGAAATAACATGGGTAGCAGTACATTTATTAACGGAACTATAGTGTACTTTAGTACAATTTAGATCTATAGGCTATTACCTCAAAAAGTATGCATGGATGCATACTTCAAAAATCCATCAGAAATAGTCACAATATTACCGTAAACAGTAATACTTTGGGCTTACTATGACATAGTTAATGAATGTTGTAGCCAGCAAAGTTTTCGTCTATCGTGAACCAATCCTAACACGTCATTTTTTATGTCTGCATCAAGTCTCGAGCTCCGGTCCACTGCATGGAATGCCGGGTTGCTAACCACTACAGTATTTAACAAGGGGTATTCAATCAGTCAGTCACTCACTCAGTGAGAGACATTTGGAAACACTGGACAATAAAATAGAAAGGACCAAATGATGAAATTACAAATCTGTATGACCACACCTCTAAGTAGACAAATAATCAGTGACGGAAAAAAGTATTGTGGTGGAAACGTGACTACATTGGAATCAAGACAATGAACCGGTGATAGTTCTAACTATTTTAATGCAAGATTGTAAGAATAAAAGAATAAAAGAGTAACCCCGATGAGCCTTTACAGATAGCGATGCCTCCCTATCAAGAAGAAATAAGATAAAAAATTAAGCAGAAGCAGAAGAAAAGCCCCCCTCCCTAGTGTGCTGCAATCTTAGAGTGGGACAAAAAAGTATTTAGTCAGCCACCAATTGTGCAAGTTCTCCCACTTAAAAACATGAGAGAGGCCCTTAATTTTCATCATAGGCACACTTCAACTATGAGAGACAAAATGAGAAAAAGAAATCCAGAAAACATTGATGTTTCCACCCCCATGCTTCACAGTAGGTATGGTGTTCTTTGGATGCAACTCAGCATTATTTCTCCTCCAAACACGACGAGTTGAGCTTTTACCCAAAAAAAGTATTTTGGTTTAATCTGACCATATGACATTCTCCCAATACTCTTCTGGATCATCCAAATGTTCTCGAGCAAACCTCAGACGGGCCTGGACACGTCTGGCACTGCAGGATTTGAGTCCCTGGTGGTGTAGTGTGTTACTGATGGTAGCTTTTGTTACTTTGGTCCCAGCTCTCTGCAGGTCATTCACTAGGTCCCCCCGTGTGGTTCCTAGATTATTGCTCACCGTTCTTGTGATCATTTTGACCCCACGGGGTGAGATCTTGCGTGGAGCCCCGGATCGAGGGAGATTATCAGTGGTCTTTTATGTCTTCCATTTTCTTAGAATTGTTCCCACAGTTGATTTCTTCACACCAAGCTGCTTACCTATTGCAGATTCAGTCTTCACAGCCTGGTGCAGGTCTACAATTTTGTTTCTGTTGTCCTTTGACAGCTCTTTGGTCTTGGCCATAGTGAAGTTTGGAGTGTGAGTGTTTGAGGTTGTGGACAGGTGTCTTTTATACTGATAACAAGTTCAAACAGTTGCCATTAATACAGGTAACGAGTGGAGGACAGAGGAGCCTCTTAAAGAAGAAGTTACAGCTCTGTGAGAGCCAGAAATCTCGCTTGTTTGTAGGTGACCAAATACTTATTTTACCAAGGAATTTTCCAATAAATTCATTAAAAATCCTACAATATGATTCTCTGGATTTTTTTTCTCATTTTGTCTCAGAGTTTAAATGTACCTATGATACTTTTTTGCCCCACTGTATATGCATTGTCGGTACTTTGTCTATGTGTGGCCCCCTCATACTGGCAGCTAATATTCTGCCCTATGTTGTTGTTAAGCTGGAGTGCTAAAAAGTGTACGTATTTAGGCACATCTGCTGTTGCGTTTCCTCAATCTTGTCACAAAAATATATGTGTTGCTTCGTGTATAGTCAAGTGAATGAGAATAATGCAGAAATAATAAAGACAAACAGAATCAGTACACAAAAACTCAGTCAAACATATTGATCTATCTCGTGATCCACGAGGGAAGAGTCTCGTCAGTGATCAGGTCCACTCGCATCCGCATGGTTCTGGTCAGTGAAGCCTCAATGGTCCGCAATGCCAAGCCTCGGACACAAGGGATCACACAGCAGCCGCAGGTGGCCATGACAGCAGCTGTTACAATCAACGATACTAATACAGGGGTTATCATAGTTTTCCATTTACCAAACACTGCATCCATTCATCCAACCATTAAGTGAGGTGTCACTGCCCGCGTTGTTTTTAGTTCTGCTGCCAATGACTGTACAACATGATTCTCCAAACATAACATATACACCGCCTTTCACACATACATCGCCTTTCTTGGCCAATAACATATCTAAAGCTATTCTGTTCTGGTGCGCCATCAGACTTGTGGGTCTGACAGCACCGTAAATGGCATGACAAACTGGATTAGGGTGCACACACCCGTCCAGCCGACTAGTAATGTTTTTTGTACTGCTGTGCCGCCACACAGCCCTGGATATTGTGAAATTGCTCTGGGAGTCCACGACATCCCCACAGCGGTTAGACTGTCTCACATTTATCGGGCCGTCTGATTTTCATGTCTCTTACCCCATCTAAGTCACATCGGTGCGGTAGTCTGTCCTTGCAGAATAGTAGCGTCTCTGCCTCGTTTTTGGTCCTGATGACTTTTATGGACACATTGCCTCTCTCTAGCATTGTTAGGTATTTCATTCTTCTCCCTACTGTTAAGCTGAATCTTTCCTGTTCCACTATGCCAAGTACCTCGTGTGTGGATCGGATCTCACCTGGGCTACTTAAGACAAAAGTGCTTGCTTTCTGATATGCCCAAAAGATTGCTTCCAGCCATCTCTTGCAGCCCGTCCAGCCATCTAGTCCCTGGAGAATTTTTAATAATACCCCAGTGGTCTCTTCCCCTCCGCGCTCAAACAGCACTGCTGTTGCTAGGCCGTTTTCACCCATGGCTACATCAAGATAGAACAGTTTGCGATAATAATTTACACCCAATTTGGTCGCATTTATCACTGCTTGTTTTAAGTCTGTGAATGCTGCTCCCCCCTCAACTGTCCAGTCTAAGGTATGTGTCAAAAATGTTGCATGTCCCAATTGTCCCATTGCATAATTACCCTACCCATGCTAAAACGCTAGCCCTATTGCTTGCGAACCTGGCAAAGTTTAACAAATGATAAACGCATATTTCCATAGTCACATCACATCTGTGCTTCTCAACACCTTTTTTCCCGTAAGTTTATAATTGCCCTATTCATCATAGACATACCCAGGGTTGCCCATACCTCTCCTTACCCGTGGACTGGTTTCGTTACCCAGCCCTACTTCTCTAGCCGTTTGAGCTTCGGCCTTCCACTCTGCCCACAGGATCTAACCTGCATTGTCACGCTCAGCATCCATCTTTCTGCTCTCTCTTTCGAGATGCCTGTTTTGAGACAGTGAAAAACATGATACCAGAACGGAGACCCTTTTACTTTCAGTGCGGTGGGCGTTGCTTCTGTAACTCCATATGGGCCCTCTCTCATTGGCTCATCCCACTTTTGTCTGTACACCTTCACATATATCGTCTCCCACATGTATTGCTAGGTGACCCTCCGGTTTAAATCTTGGTAAATCTTTCCGTCTGTAAAATACTCTTGTGATTGTTAGTCAACAGTTCAATGTATTCGTCCATGTCTCGTCTGAGTCCGTCTAGGTCAGTAGTCGTCATCGTCTCCTGGTCACCCCTGTATATTCGTCTCTTCGTCTCCCCGTCTCATATGGGGTCAACTTTGTGTCCCTATTTTTGCTGTTACTGATACTTATTAAGGAGATAACTGGCTTAGCATTGCCTTTTTAGAATCGGTTCCTTCTCTCTACCCTGCCCTGTGACTGTTGATGGTATACAGACCCATATTTGACCTGGATATGCAATATTTCACAGGTCCTCTTGACCACATTCGCAACAAACAAACCCAGGACCACTATCTCACTGTAGGATAGATGGTATCCCAAATCTCTGTATAATTAATTACATTTTGGGTCCATAATACCACTTTTAGATGTCCGGATTCGGGCGCACGCACTTTGGCACCCAGCTAGAACATGCACTTCGGTGATCACAACTTTTCCAGAAATGAGTGGTTAAAAGCGAACCCAAAAAAATCCATAGCCCTCGGCCGTTGTCACTCTTACCTCCTGTGTTTTGATTCCTTGCCTACTCCCTCCCTGGCCCCCCGTACTCCTCAACATAAGTTCAACTCTCCTAACTATGACAAAGTAAATACCTTTGCCTTACCTTATTTTATCTGTGTGCCGCGGCAAGAGTTGAACCTAGAATCAGAGCCCTTGTGGACCATTGAGTAGTAAAGGAATCCTGTTCATGGTGCCAAAATGTGGTGGAAACGTGACTACATTGGAATCAAGAGAATGAAGCAGTGATAGTTCTAACTATTTTACACTTAATTGAGTGCTCCTAATCTCAGTTTGTTACCTGTATAAAAGAAACCTGTCCACAGGAGCAATCAGATTCCAAACTTGCCCCTATGGCCAAGACCAAAGTGCTGTCCAGGGGTGTCGGGGACCAGATTGTAGACCTACACAAGGCTGGAATGGGCTACAAGACCATCGCCAAGCAGCTTGGTGAGAAGGTGACAAAAGTTGGTGTGAATATTCACAAATGGATGAAACACTAAAGAACAGTCAGTCTCCCTCGGTATTGGGTTCCATGCAGTATCTCACCTTGTTGATTTGCAATCATCATGAGAACGGTGAGGAATCATCCCAGAACTACAGGGGAGGATCTTGTCATCGATCTAAAGACAGCTGGGACCATGGTCACAAAGAAAATAATGGGTAACACACTATGCCGTGAAGGACTGTAATCCTGCAGTGCCCGCAAGGTCCCCCTGCTCAAGAAAGCACATGTACAGGCCTGTCTGAACTTTGCCAATTAACATCTGAATGATTCAGTGGAGAACAGGGTAAAAGTGTTGCGGTGCGATGAGTCCAAAAGAAAGCTTTTGGCATCAACTCAACTCGCCATGTTTGGAAGAAGAGGAATGCTGCCTATGACCCCAAAATCACCTTCCGCACCATCAAACATGGATGTGGACACATTATGCTTTGCGGGTGTTTTTCTGTTAAGGGGACTTAAGGGGTTATTGGGTCATGGACAGTTATTCCAGCATGACAATGACTCAAAACACATGGCCAGGGCAACAAAGGAGTGGATCAAGAAGAAGCACATTAAGGTCCTGGAGTGGCCTAGCAGACCTTAATCCCATAAAAAATCTGTGGAGGGAGCTGAAGGTTCGAGTTGCCAAACTTCAGCCTCGAAATCTTAATAATGACTTGGAGAAGATCTGCAAAAAGGAGTGGGTCAAAATCACTCCAGAAATGTGTGCATACCTGGTGGCCAACTGCAAGAAATGTCTGACATCTGTAATTGCCAATCAGGGATTTGCCACCAAGTACAAAGTCATGTTTTGCAGAGGAGTCTAATATATATTTCACTCATTTAAATGGAAATCAATTTTAGATCATTTTTTACATGTTTTTCTGGTTGTTTTTGTTGTTTTTCTATTTCTCACTGTACAAATAAACCTACCATTAACATTATAGATTGAACATTTCTTTGTCAGTGGGCAAACGTCCCAAATCAGCATGGGATCAGATATTTTTTCCCCTCATTGTACCTATGTCCTACTTGGTGTTGTGGCAATTTCTTAACTAATGTATTTTGGAGACATGTTTGCTTGTCTATTACATGGTATGTAACTCTGGTCTTTGGTTGTGACATGCATCTGTATTATTTCAGACAATCATTAGGTTCTCTGACCATCTGCTCAACTGGCTAAACCATTAAGGGTATCTGTCCTTTGTTCCTTGTGGGGGACGGTAGGGGCAGTTGTCCCTTTAGGTAAACACAACAGGGAATATTATGGCAGGATGCTGTAAGCCCTAACGGACTTGATGAGATTACCCATGTGGAGAAGGACAGTATGCCCTTTGTACCAGGCCTAGGTGGTAATAGAACAAAGGGAGTGTATTCCATTGAGTTAGCACAGAGGTGCAGCATTATACCACACCCCTTTAACAGTTATAAATACGAGCTGTACATGTAATTTACTTTAGAGGCTCCTCAAATGATTATTCTGTAAGCATTTGACGCGTCTCTCTATTTGCAAATAAACTGCTAATTGTGCCAAGAGAATTTTGTCTCTGTCTTACTCCTTTGAGTGTCTATCGATGAAATTTCCATCACATTGGCCAGATGCCTTAAAATCAGTGTTCACTGGGCAAGGGTATTGTACAAACGTTATGAGATCCATTAGACAAAAAAAGCTAAGCAAGCACAGCTAGTGAGTTCTATAATGACAGTTCCAAAGCCCCAATCACCCGGGGCCCTGAGATTCATGTTGCTGCCACATTCATGTTCAGCAATGCCTGTGAGGAAAACAATAAAATATGCAATGGAGAAGATGAGATGCATGTGACTTGATCAGCAGATACTGTACTGCTGTTAATGTGATCAGGAACAAAGTCGCCATACATGTTTAACCCCAAGTCACCCTACATTGTAGCTGACATTGTCAGCAACATAATCATTAACATGTTTGTGCCAATGTCGGTGAGCCATTTTGTTTCCTTTTTCTGAACGCTCTTGGCCCCTGGCATTTGCACATCTGGTCTTTCATGTTGCCCGTTCTTTTTGTTCTCGCTGTAATTCTCAGTTTTTTCTCTACCTCTATCTTTCTCTCTCCCTCCTTTTCTCCCACTCATGCTCTTTCCATCCATCAAACTGTTCGATCACACGCTACAACCCTCAAAGCAATACAGTCCGAAAGCCCAGTCCGCCTGGTATGTGTGTGACTGCAAGCAGCTGGATTCGCATACAATGTAGGAGTTTGATAAACCAATCCGTGTGTGTGTCAGTGTGCAGCTTGACTCCAAGTGCTTCATATAAAATACATAAACATCCACGTTTATCATGAGACCTCTGGCCTACTGGATGGTTGGAAGTCTCAGCCTGCATCCAAATAATCCATCCTATTCTAGAAGTGTTCATCTCTCATCTAATCTTAATCTGTTGTCGGGACGCAGGGACACTTGCTCCAGCAGGGGACCCCAAACTTCCCTTTGCCGAGCTACATTTGCCAACGTTCCCAGGCCAGTGTCGAAATATAATCTCTCCACTTTGTCCTGGGCCTACCCTGAGGTCTCCTCCTAGCTGGACGTGCCTGGAACACCTCCCTAGGGAGACTTCCTGGGGGCATCCTTACCAGATGCCTGAACCACCTCAACTGGCTCCTTTCAATGCAAAGGAGCAGCGGCTCTACTCCGAGTTCCTCTACACCTCTAAGGGTGACGCCAGCCACCCTTCTGAGAAAACTAATTTCAGCCGCTTGTACCTGCAATCTAGCTCTTTCAGTCATGACCCAGCCTTCATGGTCATAGGTGAGGGTAGGAACGAAAATGTACTGGTATATTGAGAGCTTTGCTTTCCTACTCAGCTCTCTTTTCATCCAATCGGGCAGCAGCAAAACGACAGCACAAAGATGCCTAGAGGCACCTCTGCTGTCAGGTCTTGTGGCCCCCAGGTGCATAGTAATGCCTAGAGGCCACCCAGCTAGGACCTGACAAATTGGATCACAAAGAACATTTGTGAGAAATGAATAGATGCTGGAGGAGTGCTTGACGCCATCTGTCAAGCATGGTGGAGGGCATTTGATTGTCTGGGGGTGCATTGGTGGTGGTAGAGAGGGAGATTTGTACAGGGTAAAATGGATTTTGAAGAAGGAATGCCATTAACTCAATTTTGTCATGCCATACCGTGTGGACGGTGCTTGTTTGGAGCCTATTTCTTCCTACAACAAGAAAGGAGAGATCCAAACTATGCAAGAACTATTTAGGGAAGATACAGTCAGCTGTTATTCTGTCTACAGTGTATAACGGTAGTTTATACAGCTCTGGAAAAAACTAAGAGCAAAGTTGAAAATGAAAGCGAGGAACAGATGCGTTCAATTTGCGGTGCTCTCTTAGTTTTAACCATTCCGTTCCTCGGCCAAAACCTACCTTTTCAACTTTTTTGGAAAGGAAAGAAAAAGGTGCAGTGGTGTCTCAATTTTTCCCGGAGCTGTATATACACCGATCAGCCATAACATTATGACCACTGACAGGTGAAGTGAATAACAACGAAAACCTCGTTAGTCGGTATATTAGGCTGCAAGTGAACATCCTGTCCTCAAAGTTGATGTGTTAGAAGCAGGAAAAATTGGCAGGGTAAAGATCTAGGTGACTTTGAAAGGGGTAAAATTGTGATGGCCAGACCACTTGGTCAGATTATCTCCAAAATTGG
This sequence comes from Esox niger, assembly GCA_016801105.1. Classification (NCBI taxonomy): domain Eukaryota; kingdom Metazoa; phylum Chordata; class Actinopteri; order Esociformes; family Esocidae; genus Esox; species Esox niger. Next base: position 30,020 of record JACXGJ010000688.1, read on the forward strand.
GTTTTACTGGTCTGCAGTGGTCAGTATCTGTCAAAAGTTGTCCGAGGAAGGAAAAGCATTAAACCAGTGACAGGTTAATGGGAGGCCAAGGCTCACTGATGCATGTGGGGAGTGAAGGCTGGCCCATGTCGTCTGATCCAACAGACAAGCAATTGTAGCTGAAACAGTTTTCTTTTACATCATGTGGATGGCTGGGTGCGTATTCATCACTTACGTGGTGAACATATGGCACCAGGATGCACTTTGGGAAGAAGGCAAGCCAGCGGAGGCAGTGTGGTGCTTTGGGAAATGTTCTGGAATGGTTGGAAGAACACAACGTGTTCACAGTGTTGAATTGGCCTCGAAATTCCCCAGGTCTCAGTCCAATCAAGTATCTGTAGGATGTGCTGGACAAACAAGTCCAATCCATGGAAAACCCACCTTGCAACTTACAAGTCTTTTAAGGATCTGCTGCTATCGTCTTGGTGCCAGATACCATGTCACACCTTCAGAGGTGGCAGCTCATCGGTTTGATTGGACCACACAGGCTACAAACCTGCATCAATGAGCCTGGCCACCATGACCCTTTTCCTTCCTTGAACCACTATTGATAGGTACTGACCACTGCAGACCGAGAACACCCAACAAGGGCTGCAGTTTTGGAGATGCTCTGGCCCAGTCGTCCAGCCATCTCAATTTGGCCCTTGTCAAAGTCACTCAGATGATTACACATGCCCACTTGATCCCAAATGTATCCCACCTACTGAACGAGATTATCATTGTTATTCACTTGAAATGTCAGTGGTCATAGTGTTATGGCTGGATGACGGATGGATATATATATATATGCAGCTCTAGAAAAAAGAGACCACTGCAAAATTATAATTTTCTCTGGTTTTACTATTCACAGGTATGTGTTTAAGTAAAGTGAGCATTTTTGTTTTACTCTATATAATGCTGACAACATTGCTAATATTGCCATTTACAGTATTTATTTGTACAAAATATCAACAGGTCATATTGTCATTTACAGTATTTATTTGTACAAAATATCAACAGGTCAGAATAACCAAAAAGTGCAAAGCTTTTGACAAGCAAATTCATATACATATTTTAACAACAAAATACTAATCTTTTGACTTAGGAAGAGTTCAGAAATAAATATTCGGTGGAATAACCCTGAATTTTTGTCTGTCTCCAACAGTCTGTCACATTGCTGTTGGGTGCACAAAAATTCAAGCAGCTCGGCTTTGTTTGATGGCTTCCTCTTTCATCAATAGGAAGTTGACCATTCATCTTTCTCTTGATGAATTTCCAGAGCTTTTCAATAAGGTTCAGGTCTGGAGATTGGTCTAACCATGAAAAAAACGTATTTGAAATTGGTCTGTTTCTTGACCTTGTGCTTATGAACCACTGTCTTTTACATTTTCAGGATGGAAGCAACCTGACACTCACTGTATCCCTCTGCCAGTAAAGTCCAAATGTAGCCCTTATTTTCCTTTCCCAAAGCTTACCTTTTCAACTCTTTTGTCATGCTGAATAGTTAGTTTTTTATTAATATTACTTTTTGGTAATACTTTCACTGTTCTTGCCATCCAGCTGGTTCTATCGCAAGAGAATAGTGATGACCACAGCAGTGTTTTTTATACTTTTCCTCATTTAATTAGATTTGGTTCAGGTAACCGATTCCACTGTATATTTGTAAATACCTTGTACATTGTTGTCAGTGTCTGGCAGATAACAGACAGCTGACTGTACAGTTCATGGCCAATCCTTCAAGCTCTCCACTAGTTGTATGAGTTTTTGCCCCCCTTTTATTAAGTATGTGGTCTGGGACCACAGTCTCCAAGAAAACCATTAGTAACACACTACGCCGTCATTGATTCAAATCCTGCAGCGCACGCAAGGTCCCCCTGCTCAAGCCAGCGCATGTCCAGGCCCGTCTGAAGTTTGAAATGACCATCTGGATGATCCAGAGGTGGAATGGGAGAAGGTCATGTGGTCTGATGAGATAAAAATAGAGATTTTTGCTCTAAACTCCACTCGCACTGTTTGGCGGAAGAATAAAGAAGAGGACAACACCAAGAACACCATCCCAACCGTGAAGCATGGAGGTGGAAACATCCTTCTTTGGGGATGCTTTTCTGCAAAGGGGACAGGATGACTGCACCGTATAGAGGGGAGGATGGATGGGGCCATGTATCGCAAGATCTTGACCAACAACCTCCTTCCCTCAGTAAGAGCATTGAAGATGGGTCGTTGCTAGGTCTTCCAGCATGACAACGACCCGAAACACACAGCCAGGGCAACAAAGGAGTTGCTCCGTAAGAAGCATCTAAATGTCCTGGAGTGGCCTAGCCAGTCTCCAGACCTGAACCCAATAGAAAATCTTGGGAGAGAGCTGAAAGTATTGCCCAGCGACAACCCCGAAACCTGAAGGATCTGGAGAAAGTCTGTATGGAGGAGTGGGCCAAAATCCCTGCTGCAGTGTGTGCAAACCTGGTCAAAACTACAGGACACATATGATCTCTGTAATTGCAAACAAAGGTTTCTGTACCAAATAGTAAGTTCTGCTTTTCTGATGTATCAAAAACTTGTCATGCAATAAAATGCAAATGTATTATTTAAAAATCGTACAATGTGATTTTCTGGATTTTTGTTTTAGATTCCGTCTCTCACAGTTGAAGTGTACCTATGATAAAAAATTACAGACCTCTACATGCTTTGTAAGTAGAAAAACCTGCAAAATCAGCAGTGTATCAGATACTTGTTCTCCCCACTGTATGTGTATACCCAAGGTATTTGGCATTTTTCATCTGGTCTTGGGTGTAATTCTTTCTTTAATATTTTTAAAAATAGCCACACAATACGCTGCTGAACCTTTAGGTCAGACCATGTTTTACAATTCATTCCTCTTTATTACACCCTCATATATATAAACTTGCAACAACAGAAATACCTTGGTTTAATGCATGCTTTTCCAAAATGATTGCAAAATAGACTTCCAAATATATTTTTACCCATGAACATGCTTTTCAATCAAAGTTGTTTAAAAATACTAGTTTGAAATATATGTATATTTTTTATTACTATCTTAATGACCTCTTGTCCTTAGTAAGAATAGTTTTGAGACTATTCTAATCAGGGACTTTTACACACACACACACACACACACACACACACACAAACACACGTACACACACACACACAGACCCAAATTATAAACCTGTCTCCGATTCCAAACCCGACCTTAACCCCAAATCTAAAACAACACCATATGTTATTGAGGACCGTCAAGTGAATGTCCTCAATTCTCACAAGTACAGGAAAAGATATGCACAGACGCACTATTCATTATGAATTTCTTGCCTACTTTCACATGATTCTGGAAAGGTCAGCTGTGTGATGTTTTTGTTCAGATGTTGTTTTCATTTTACTTTTCACTCCCTATGTGACTGTTGTTTATTGAGTGTTTGTGTGAGTTGATATCATTCAGATAATGGCCGTGCTTTAGGACAATTTCAGTATACTCTTACATACTCCAGAACTATTTCTTTCCAATATCCCTATCTGTCTTTCCCTCTCTTGGTCTTTTCTTTTCTCTGCAGACACTCAACTGTCCTGTCACACACAAAACACTGAGAAAAGAAAAAGTAACAATAGCACCGGCATAGGAAATAGACCTGTCAGGACGAGGGAAAGAGGTTTAGAAGGAGAGTGCACATAAGACAGAGGATGATGGATACCAACACCACGACAAGTGAAATATTAATGAAATCTTAAGCTTCCTTCCTTTTAAATCAAATGTAATCCATCCTTTAAAGAAGCCCTTTTTAAATCAGCATTTGGTTTTCAATACGAAATGATTATAATTGACAAAACATTTAGTTCAAAGGGTCAGCAAATATCCTCAGTAATCTTACTGTACTGGAGAGTGTGTTCAAGAGAGAAAACAGAAATACATGGAAAGTCAAGTACATGGCTTCCAAGTAGCATCTGTGACTACAGACCTCTATTTCTATACCTTTTCTTTTCTTTCCATCTCACAACTTTCTGTCTCTGTCTTCACAGTGAAACAAGTAGACTGGTATAGAGTTAAGAGTTCATTATTTTATGCACTGTAATTATAAATGTACCTATTGTAAGGCCTTGCAGCTTACAGATGCATTATATTTTTTGCATTCACTCCTGTTTTCCTCCTTGCCCAATAATGACCAATTAGCAATTTGCTGCTGGACCTGTTGGAAACTGATTGTATATCGCTAACCATGACTCAAGCACCTGATTCCTTTTTTACACTGATTTTCTCCACTTACAATATCATGAACTCCAAATGGTTCATATGGCCTTGCCTCATTTCAACAAGTCTACAAGCACAGGAGATTCAAAGATCAAGATGCAACTTCTGAAAAATGTATTTCAAACAAAATATTTCTTTTAATGTTTTAACCATGCGTGAAAACACTTTTTTCCCTAAAATGTTGGGACGCTGCATAAAATGCTAATAAAAACAAAGTAATGATGTGCAAATCATTTATCTGAAAACAGTACTACGACAACATATCAAATGTTGAGACTGAGACATCTTATTGTTAGAGCCATAATGCCCTAATGCACCCACATACCATCATGGATGCTGGCTTTTGAACTCTGCACTGATAAAAAGCTAGGACTGTTTTGCACTTTTCCTCAGCCCATCTTATAATAATAATAATATATTTTATTTGTAATGCACTTTACATTTAAGAAAAATCTCAAAGTGCTACAGGTAAAATCATCATAGAGAGGTAAAAAGCAAAAAATTAAAGCTAAACATCAATGTAAAATACATATGAATAAATAAGTCAGTGGTATAAAAGGTTAAAAGTAATAAGTTCTGCTAAAAAGAAATGTTTGTAGTCCTTTTGTAAAAGTCTCAATAGTATGTGGTTCCCTCAGATGATCAGGGAACAGGAAGCCAGTGAAGTGAGTGGAGAATGGGTGTGATGTGGTCGTACTTTCGGACTCTCATGAGGATCCTTGCAGCACTGTTCTGAACGTACTGTAGTTTCTGCAGACTCTTGTTAGGGATCCCGATGAGAAGTGCTTTAAAGTAGTCTAACCTGGAGGAGACAAATGCATGGACCAGTTTTTCTGCATCAGCCAAGGTGAGTGTGGAACAGAGTTTTGAAATATTTCTTAGATGATAGAAGGAGATTTTGCAGAGGTGTTTGATATGGGCTTCGAAGGTGAGTTGTGGATCAAATCTTACACCAAGATTGGTGACTGTTGTGGAGAGGGTAATGTCCTGGCCAGCGATGGTTATGCCGTTAATGGAGGATGACTGGACTTGATGTGATGTGCCACCAAGGATTGCCTCGGTTTTGGAGCTGTTCAACTGGAGAAAGTTGTGTTTCATCCACATCTTTATCTCCTCCAGACAGGCGGTGAGGTTTGAAGATGATGATGCTGTTGGTGAAGCTGCCGTGGGGTGAGACTCAGAATTTATGTATAGTTGTGTATCATCAGCGTACAAGTGAAATGAGACTCCATGATGGCTGATGACGTGACCGAGGGGGAGGATGTAGATGATGAAGAGGATGGGGCCAAGGACTGATCCCTGGGGGACTCCGCAGGTGACTTTGTGTTGCCGGGAACTTGTATTGCCAAGTGAAATGTACTCCGTTCTGTCAGTGAGGTCTGATTGAAACCAGTTCAGAGCAGTGTCAGTGAGTCCAGTGGTTTTCTGTAGCCGGTTGAGAAGAATTTGATGATCTACAGTGTCAAAAGCCACAGACAGATCGAGGAGTACGAGGAGGGAAGGTGAGCCTTTATCTGCTGCCATTCGTGGGTCGTTTGTGACTCTAACCAGGGCTGTTTCAGTACAATGAGCAGAGCGAAAACCAGACTGAAATTTCTCAAAAAGATTGTTTTGTTTGTACTTTTTCCAGTACTTTAGAGAGGAATGGGAGATTGGAAATGGGCCTGTAATTTGAAAGTGTATCTGGATCAAGGGTGGATTTTTTCAGGAGTGGTCTGATTATGGCTGTTTTAAGGGCAGGTGGAACATTTCCGGAAAGGAGGGAATGGTTTATTACAGTGGTAATCAGAGGGCTTATGGCAGGGGCGTTTGCTTTTACTAGAGTTGTAGGAAAGGGGTCAAGGGCACAGGTGGTGGGTTTCTTCCTCTTGATGATCTTTTCAACCTCGTGCTTGGAGATTTCTGGAATGCATTGTAGGGGCTGTGAGATTACAAGCTGTGAGTGTTCAATCGGGGTGGATAGTGCTGGGGAACCAGAAAAGTAAGTGCGGATTGAGTCTATTTTTGCTTTGAAAAAGTCCTGGAAATTATTACAGTGCTCTTCTGTAGTTTCTGTAAGTGAGGGGTTAATGGTTTGAGAAGATGGTTTATAGTGGAGAACAGCTGCTTGGAGTTTCCGGTGGTGTTTTGTGATAGAAATTTGAAATTGTGAAGCAATATAATGATTCAATGTTTTATTTTTTATTACATTGGCAGTTATGAGTTTATATTTATTTCGATGGTAATTTCATTTAGTGTGCTGTGACCTAGGTCAATGAGTAATTAACAGACCTCTGGGTTCTCTGTTTATCTGTTGAAGAGATCAGCTTGACTAGAGAATGACCTGGCATTTGTTCTTTGTTCAATGTGTGACAACTTTGAGTTGGGGGCGTGGTCAGTGAAGATGCTACAAAGACACCTGTCGTACCTAGATACTTTGATTACTCGGACTGCGGTCATACTAGGTGGCCGTATATCGATTATCCCATTTGCATGTAAAAATGAAAAACCTTTATAGAACTTTGGATTATTTTTCTTTAACAGTTTCCATAAAATGATGTTTCCATAAAACTGTGACAGTGCCCTTGTGAGTGACTTTGAGTAGTGTTTTTGGTGTTCTCTGAAGGCTTGTTTGTGCACTGTAAGACCTGTTGCTTTGATTCTTCGCTCAATGGCACGCCCAGTTGCCTTCATTTTCCATAGCTCCATGGTGTACCAGGGGCTGATCGGGGGAAAGTGACTGTTCTGGTTTTTACTGGGGCGTGGATATCCAGGATACTCTTCAGGGTGTTGTTGTAGTAATCGACACATTCAGTGGCTGTTAAACTGTTTACGGAACAGAGATGTTGGAGGTCAGACGCCATAGACTCTAGGTCAATGTTTTTAAGGTTTCTGAAGCAGATTTGTCTTTTGGGCTTGATGAGGGCAGAGGGTGAAGACATCTTCATGGAAACGGCCTTGTGGTCGGAGACACCCAGATGATAGACTAGAAGATTACTGAGATGTGCAGATTTGGTAATCACCAGGTCGTGTATGTGCTCCCTGGTGTGAGTGGGGACATCGACAAGTTGTGTCAAATTAAAACAGTCGAGTAATTGAAGGAATTCTGCAGCAAAACGGCAGGTGGGGGAGTTAACGTGAATATGTATATCTCCAAGGACCATTGTATTGGCAGACATAGTACAGAATGTTGAGAGAAGGTTGGACATCTCTTGGATGGTTTAAGTGGCCGATAGATGAGAAGTATTGTTGTAGAGAGAGGAGGCTTACATTTAAATCCAAGGCATTCAAAGGACGACAGCTCAGGCAGGGTTATAGGGGACAGGCCAAGATCCCTTCGGTGGATGACAGCCAGACCACCACCGCGCCCTGTGCTGGGCGCTTTCTGTAGGTAGCAGTAGCCAGGAGGACTGGTCTCATTTAATGCAGCAAAAACATCTGGTTGGTGCCAGGTTTCTGTAAGGCACATCAGGTCCAAACACTTATCCAGAATGCACGATGGAGTGGCGTAGTTGTTGAGTTTCTTCAGTTGGTTGACGGAATACTTCAACATCATGCCAGTTATGGAAGGTGGTTTGTTAGCCATTTGCAATGGCCGTGATACACAGAAGAGAGCCATCAAGACACAGCAAGCGAAGTGCAGTAACTTTGTTTGGAGATCTCACCAACTTCAGCCGTGCCTTTGGGTCACGGGAAACTCCGAAACTCCGGTGAACTGGTATGTAGACATTCACTGGGGTCGGCAGAATCCGTACAGAGCGCATAAAATCTGCGATATTTACAGCAACAGCAATAGTATTTTTTGGACGTAATGCTGGTTGATAAACGTACTTTATATCGTACTGTGTAGCCTAGTTGTATAGCAACAACACTAACAACAATGTTACACAAGGATTTTGGTCTGAGATGCGGCGAACAAACAACGCCTGTGTCCTCTCTCACAAGCCTCTTCATCGACGGTGCCATTTAGAATCATCTTAGATGAGCTCAAGCCCAGAGAAGGTGGTTGTGGTTCAGGATCTTGTTTATATATGATTTCTTCTTTGCATGGTAGAGTTTTAAGTGGCATTTGTGGATGCAGCAACGTATTGTGTTTACAGACAATGGTTGTCGGAAGTGTTCCTAAGACCATGCAATGATTTCCACTAAAGATTTATGGCTGTTTTTCATGCAGTGCCATCTGAGGGCTCTAAGATCGCAGCCACCCAATATTGGTTTTTGGCCTTGTCTTTTGCATACAGAGATTTCTCTGGATTCTCAGAATATTTTACTCATAGTGTATTGTATATGATGAGATCCCCAAGAAAATATATTCTTCAATTGTTGCACTATTTGCCTGTGCATTCTCACAGTGTGGTGAACCCCTTCTTTGTGGCAGGGCTCATTATTCTGCTTAAAGGGGCTACTGCCTTGAGGGATTGCCATTTCCATGAAAGGCTGCACACGGTCTGCAACAATGCTCAGGTAGGTAGTACGTAGCAAAGTCCACATGAATGGCAGGACCCAAGGTTTCCCAGCTAAACATTGCCTGAAGCATCACACTGCCTCCTCTTGCTTGCCTTCTTCCCATAGTGTATCCTGGTGCCATGTGTCCTCCGGGTAAGCGACGCACACACACCCGGCCAACCACATGTTGTAAAAGAAAACATGATTCATCAGACCAGGCCACCTTCTTCCATTGCTCAGTGGTCCAGTTCTGATGCTCAAGTGCCCATTGTAGGTGCTTTCGGCAGTGGACAGGGGGTCAGCATGGGCACCCTGACTGGTCTGTCACTTCGCAGCCCCCATACAAAACAAACAGCAGTTCAATTATTTATGGTTAGATGAACGTTGTAGGTTTTTTGGTTTAGGGATGGGATAAGGTGAAGACTTTTAAGGGAGCAAATAGTTGAGTGTGAATGTACTCAGTATATGCACCTGGACGTTCAGTTTGTGTCTTCTTGCTTCTTGTTTTCATTATTATTAAACAGAAAATACATCCCTAAATGTGTCCGCTTAATTTTCTGTTCTCTACTTGCTATCCGCCAGCCACATGGCAGTACCTGCTTCCTGTATGTCCCAGCACTGTGGAAAGTGTTACTAGGGCTTGTCAAAATGTTACCGGGCAACCATTTCTCTATGAGACAGCAGACATCCACTAAAGGATGGAGTTAGGCAAACGGAAAAGGGGTACAGGTAGAGAGAGGTTATAAACAATCACTTGGACTATTTAGGATACAGACATATTTTGCTAATTTTTACATGTTTATGTACTGTGTGTGTGTGTGTCTGTGTGTGTGTGTGTGTGTGTGTGTGCATGCCTGCATGTATTACTCTTTATATTGATGTGCGCACAAGCGTGATGTGAATGTCTGCACACTGCCCACGGAATGTCCTCAAATTTGTCCTCGTTCCTATACCAGATTATCTTCTACACTCTGAGACTGTGTGTGTGTGTGTGTGTCTTTTATTCTTTCTCAAGCAGTCAAATTCAAAGCCATAATTACTAGTCAGTCATGCTCTGGTGGCTTCATTCTTTGACCTGAGAGACCAGCGATATCCTCTTATCAACTATGTGTGCGTGACTACTGGGGTGTGTGTGTTTGTTTCGGGATGTGTGTGTTTGTAACCTCAGTTGGCTGCGTTCTCTGATACAGGACTACACTTAATACAGGTCACTCTGATGGCTTTTCTTTAATCTGTATGCGTGCGTGTGTGTGTGTGTGTGTGTGTGTGGGTGTGTGCGTGTGCGTGTGCGTGTACATCAAGTTCATGTTTATTTCTTATCTTTCTGGGAGCCCAAGGGCAACAAAGGTATGATAACCCCTTCATTTCCTTTCTTAAAAAGCCTTACAATAACAACACCGTGTGATAACATTAAAGCCATTAGAACTGAATGAACACTGAAATTACAATCCAGGTCAGTGCATTGTTCTCTACTGAAGAAGGAAATGTTTGTGTTCCAAATGGCACCCTATTTCCTAGTATATAAAGAAAATGTGTAAGTCAGTTTTTACCAAACAGGGAGTTGCGATTCCATGTTTGTGTGGTTTCAAAGAGGCACTGCCATCACATGATTTTATTTTTGCTGACAGAAGTCTATAGGCCACAAAGAATGAGGTGACACACATTTATCGGTCAGTAAGGTGCATAGGTGATCGCCATGAGGTGTTAGGTATAAATCCAAATGGAAATAGGTGCCCACCTAAAGACGTGAGATAAAGTTGAGTTAAATATTTATACACTGATCAGATTGCCACTCCGGCCGATTGATTTTGAATGATTAATAGCTGATGAAATTGTCAGGTTTGTGGATATTATACAAATCAATCCAGTCATTGGCAACATAGAACATAAAAGAATTACAGAAGGTGTTGACAGTGTGAGGTACCTAGCAGAGTTCAGCAATCTGTTCGTGGGCTGATATTTGAGGAGAGACATCGAGCTTAGGAAAAGAGGAGATTTGTCTAGCATTGTGTCAAGGACCAGTTTACCAGCGAGTGAGGACTTCAGTGATGAGTGTTGCATGGTAACAACCTGCATGGCATTATGGTAAACTACATCTGATTTATTGAATATTAGCAGTGTGAATATGAATTACATTGTTGATGTCCAGCACTGATTGTCATTTTTACAATTTGCTTTTTTGCAAAAGAAGAAACTAACACTGACCAACATGGCTCTGGAGAAAGAGTGAACAATTCAATGAAGTTCCAAGATACATGTAGGTATTCCCAGACACTCAGATCCATCTGAGGTAATCATGCAGTATTTGGAGATCAAGAAAAGCATATTGTATTTAATTGAAAGCTTTTTGTGAGGAGTTGTAGCATAGAATTCAATGTGGGACTAAATATACAAGATAGTATCAGCTGTGGTGGATGAAATTGCCAGCAGCAAGTACCAATATATAAATTTATACAGAGAATAAGGTTGGCCTGACATTCTAACCCTGAGGAACACCAATTGAAACTGCAAGCAGTTAAAACAGATCCACAGATTTCACACATTGTATGCGGTCAGAGAAGTAGTTTTCAACCCAGGTGAAGCAGCTCTCCAAGAACCTGAGGTCAGTGAGTCTGTTATGTGAAGTGAGTACATATCATTAACAATCAAAAATGTTGCTTTAAAATGCCCACAAAATCTTGAACTTCATAACAGCTCATGGATATCTCAGTCTCAGAACTGCACACTGGTGCCAATGTTATTTCAATCCAGGCACACAGGTTTTCACTTGGCCAAACAATCTCTTGTGGTAACTCTGGGTCTATCTAGACACAAGGACCCGTTCTTTTCTCTGGATAGCACTGCAAAGGTGCACCCATTTAAAAAATGTTTTGTCATAAAACCACTTACAAATATGCCAGTTAAAACAAAAACGAAATGTTTAAGTATATAAAATACAGTCAAACACCTCTATGTAACTTGGGTATTGCCACTTGTTACCAAGGACAGCCATCTAGGGGTCTACTTAGGACCCACAGCTAGAATCAAATCTAATTGTGTTCTCTCACCACCACACAAAGCTGAAGAAGTTTTAAGTAAAAAGCTACGCTTTTCATGGGTAGTAGGCTTAACTAGTCTACTAGCCCAGTGTGTGATGGAATTGGCCTGGGTACCCAATGTGCTGCTGTGCACAAACATGCTTAAACTCTTTGCTGCAGCAGTGACACTCAGATACATTTGTAACCAGTTGACGTTTAGCAGCAACAAGTTTAGTCTCATATTTTTTTATTACGTTATTTTTAAGAAGAGTTTTATTAGATATGTCATTGGTGTAATAAGATCATCCAGGTGATTATACTATGTTTTTCTCATATTTAAATTTACCAATAAAGGAAATAAACCTGCTTGGGACAGCCGCACCTTTGACAAGAATGGCAATGACATGACAAGACAACAGAGTAACGGAGCTTCACTGACTCAGGGTTCCTCAAAGCGTGAAGCAAGAGTACCGCTGTGGAGGCACTGCCAAAACAAATACTCTTACTAGGGTACCATTTAACACTAGAACCGCCAAATTCCTACGACAATTGGCGTTTGAGTTTGTCATTAAAATAAACCTGCCATTTTAAAAGCTACACCCTCCTGACAGTTATAAGGTGTAAAAAGGGCCCGGCGGTTCTAGTGTTACATTTCTTCCGGCGCTTGTGCCTCTGCCAACATTTAATATAAAAAGGAGCATATCTGATAGAAATTGATACATTTGTAACAGGGTCAAAGCAGATGCCCCCCCGAGTGTTGCCAGTAAAACTTTCAAATATAATGAGGGATATCTCTCCCTCGGCTTCACTTCAACAGAGATTGGATGGGAGGAGAAACCTGTGTGTGTGTCTAAAGCTGATAACATGAGGCTGTACAAACCTAAACAGCACCTTGAGACTTCACACCCGGCAGATGCAAACAAGACAGTGAAATTCATTCAACCAAAAATGTAATGGAGGGGACAGCAGTCCAGATTTGTGAAGACTGCATCTAACACCACCAACACCCAGCAGACCTCATACAAAGTAGAATACAGAATAGCAAAGAGCAAAAAGCCACATACAATTGCAGAGGAGCTTATTCTTGCTGCCATAATGGATATGGTTGCTGTCATAACTGATGCGCAAAAATTGAAATGCATCCCCCGGTCCACAAGCACAATATCAAGACGGATCACAGCCATATTGGAGGATATCAAGGAGCAACTGAGTAAAAAAATAAATGATAAACATTTCGGTTTGCAAGTTGATGAGGCTATAGACAGCAACAAAGACTGCCTTTTAATTGCTTATGTGCACTATGTAGTATCAAGTGATCTCAGTGAGGATCTACTATTATGCACTTACAGTGGGGATTTGATACAATGCTGATTTTGCAGGTTTTCATACTTATAAAGCTTTTAGAGGTCTATCTTTTTTACCATAGGTACACTTCAACTGTGAGAGACGGAATTTAAAACAAAAATCCAGAAAATCACATTGTATGATTTTTACATATTTAATTAGCATTTTATTGCATGACATAAGTAATGTATCAAATAGTTGTTCTCCCCACAGTATGAACAGACGCACACTACAGCTGATTAACTTTTTAAATTGATTGACAGCTATGTGAGTTGAGATTCCATCTCTCACAGTTGATCTCTCAGTTGAAGTGTACCTATGATAAAAATTACTGACCTCTACATGCTTTGTAAGTAAGAAAACCTACAAGGTCTGCAGTGTATCAAATTCTTGTCCTCTCCACTATATGTACAGACGCACTATAGCTGATTAACTTTTTAAATTGATTGACAGCTATGTGAGGGGAGAAGATTTGAATTGGGAGGACTGTGTGGGCTTCTGCTTTTATGGCACACAGGTCATGTCTGGGGTACGGGGTGCGCTGTGCGCCCAATCAAATGCGTTGCATCCAGAGCATACACCATGAGGCGCTGGTGTCAAAACAGCTGACCCTCAGCTTAACAGTGTGTTAACTGATGTGGTCACAGTCGTCAATAACAAAAAACAGGCCCATTAAATCTGCTTTGTTTGAAGACTTATGTGCAGAATACACTGAGAGCGGTGGCCGTACTCCGGCCTTTTGCCACATCCTATCTCGGTGAGGTAGGTTTTTCTACTGTGGCCTGCATCAAAACCAAATACAGAAATAGAATGATCATTGAGAATGAGCTGAGTTGCAATCTCAAAACAAACACCATGATTTCAAAAGATTTGCCAGAAGCACCAGGCACACCAAAGCCATTGAGAAGTAACTAGGAATGGATTTGAACTGAACTCTTAGGCCTACAAGCATCTGTTTGTCCTTTGTTGGGTGTCATGCAGGACAGGAAATTATCCTTTTTGAGTTAAACTTTTTTCTGTCAAAGTGTAACATCTACCTGCCTCCAACTGGTTTTAATGAGCAATCCTGCCTACCATTAGGCTTAGTCAAACAGCCATTGGCTGTTGTATACTTATTTTTTACCCTGGTGTCATGCATTTTTAATCTCTGTAGAATCACATGCATTCGGCCTTTTTTCACATACATACCTTTGTAATGAGTCATATGTTTCAAATCTCTTTTACAATCAAATGTATTAAAATAAAACATTATTAAACCATAAATGAATATGTTCATTTTTATTTGTAGGGAGAAATTTGCATTTCTACATCAGCAATGCAATTAATTTTACCAAGGCAGGTGGGAACGGATGTAGGGGAGGCCTAAAAACATTATTTACCAAAGGGAAGTCTGATCAAAAAAGTTTGGGAACCACTGCACTAACCGATTATAGTGTCAATAACCCTTAGAAGTCAGAACAAAGTATGAAAGGCAATATTATGATGACCTGACCTCCAACGCTAGACGTAGGGTAGTGTGCTAATGATATGATTGATGGCCAGAGAAGAAATAATGAAAGAGAGGGGACAGAAAGAGAGGTAGTAACATGCTCCCTGCACTCCTTTTGTTCCATCTATGGCTGGCCTGGCACCAGAGGGTGATGACATCATTGTGGAACACAGCAGGGCTCTCTGCCTCCTGTATCCGTGGTAACAGGTTGACTTACCGGCGTCAGTGAGCGTCGCCCTCCCAAGTGTTCTGTCTGAGTTTGTGTGTGAATGTGTGTTTGTATGTGTGTGTATTAGAATGACTATTTGTGATTATCTCACTACCCCCTAGGGATTTGCTCTCTTGGTCTGTCCATTGTCTCTGTCTCTCTCTTTTTATTCCTTTCTTTTTCTTTCATTTGCTATCTCAATTTAATTTACCCCAAATGTCCCCCTATGCATGTTTCACAAAAAAAACACTGTCTGAACAACGATTAAATAGTATTTTTCTTTCTATAATCTATATCAGTGTAAAAAATATTCTGGATAGCCTTCTGGCACTGAAAAGTTGCTAGACAACAAGAATAATCAGTAATTCTGTCCCTGAATTAGGCAGTTAACCTTAATCACTCACAGGCTATTGCTGTAAATGAGAATGTGTTATGAGAATATGTCAATACTTAACTTGCAAAACAATGCTTACAAAAATAGTGTGGAGAGTGTATACAGTTTTAGCAAGTTTCATCACATTTTGTGGGAAAATGCATTACAATTATTAGGATCTGTACAGGTATAATATAACTGGTGAGGTTACATACCTGTTTCTGGTTTGGCATGGTGCTTTTAATGATTAAGAAACAGGGCTTGATTACCAGGACAACCCATACATTAAATGCACATACAACTCTGATTTGGATAGAAATGTCAGCAAATGATTTTTATTTAGTTTTCAAGGTATAAATATGCCACCCTATGGAACTGTAATGCACACTTTTTGACCAGGACCTACACGGCTTTACCGTGGTCTTCTTCATCTGTTTGGTAATTTGGAATTCAAGCATACATTCCAATTAGCAGATTGGTAGACTTTTAATCCACCCCTCCCCTCTTTCTTTTTCCTCTTCCCCTCCCTCTCTCTGCCCTCTCTCCTGGCCTATACTAGATTAATTGGATTGGTCGTCTGCCCACATGAAAGGGGAGAAAAAAGAAAACGAAAAAAAGAAAAGAGAGCGAGGAACCGCGCTATTAATTCTTTTGTATAAGAACAAGAGACAGGGACTCCAAGAAAGCTGTGCGTGTTTGTTTGCGTTCGTTTGCGTGTGTGTGTCAGTAGATGCTTTTGCGTGTGTGTCTGCAAGTATGTGAGAAAGAGAGTAAGCCTTTGTGCACTGAGTTAAATCAGGCACAGCAAAGGGCAGCTTCTGAATGAGAATCCCCTCTACCACACTTCTGTGACTCTCAGCAACTTTAGTTTTCATATTTTTTTTAAATAGAGGGAGAATGACGGGAGGGAAATATGAAGAGAGGATAGAAAGTGAAGATGAGGAATTAGAAGAGTGAGGTATTAGAAAGAAGAGAGAAAGCCTTTATACTTTAGAAAACATGTTGGGAATGATTTCTCATTTCAATTATTCTGTTTTTTAGATTTCTTTAACAATTTTTTTTTTAAATGTCATTACTTGCTATACCTTTTCTAATTAGGGGAACAAGTACTGTAGGTACTGTCAGATTATTATGTTAATAATGCCTTTATTAATGTGATTATTCACAATTTCACTAAAGCTGGTGAAAAATTATGAATTCGGATTCTTGCATTTTTTGTAATGAATCAATACAATAAATGAAAAACACTTTTGTCAAGGTTATTTTGAGTTTGTTTGGCAAATTGCTGTCAGAATCCGAAAATTATATTTTTATAATTTAATATATATTTTTATTTACGCGATATGCATTTTACAAAGTCCGTTCCCATCACTCTACTGATGTACTTTCATTGCTTTTCGATCCCGGTTGTGCTGTTTCCAGATCCCGGTTGTGCTTTTTTCTCTTTGCGCAGTTTAAACAAAGCTTTTCAAGCATATACCAACAGGGTGGGCCTCTTGATCAGTCGAGGTTGTGAAGTCGTTAATAGATTTGTGGTAGCATAAAATTGATTATGTTTCAGTGCTGTGGGCTACTGTAACATTATTCGCATGCCAAAGAGAACATAACATTTTCAGCTTATCATAGAATGTAAAATGATATTGGCGTATTTTTCCGTTAGCCCAGGGCTTATGCCCAGAGTTATGCCTTAGCCCAGGGTTATGCCTGAACATAAGCTAACCAGGGACCAGTGTGTAAAAGCCGTGTATTTTCCTGCCACCCACTAATGTACAACTGATACTTTTTGCAGAAAATCTCTTCAGTCCCATTCACATTCAGTGAATGTGTTTTATGAAAATTACAAACATAATATGAAATCATGGAGCACTGTGATACATCCAGAAAAACAATATATTGTTGTCCTTCTTTAAACCTCCATACAACCAACTATACTGTATAGGGAATTCATATTGCCTCATTAGTTAGTAGCTAGTGGCTTTTATTAGGAGTCTGGCTAGTTATTCCATCTAAAATTGTGATGACATGAACATTGTAACAGACAGTTTAGCTATAAATAATTTGCCTTTTAGATATGGTGTAACATTTTCCAGCCTCAGCAGCAAATCTATGCTCAGGAGCAAATTAATCCACTGTTTTCATTTGTGCAATTAATTGCTTCTACTGGAAAATTATTACTGTAATGCAACATTGCCATGATAATTTTATTTAAACTACCTAGCAGAATCAAAATATGTCTACGGTTAGCGATAAATGCTATCAATGTTAGCTCGCTAGTAACTTTAACTAATGAAAATGTATTTTACTAACCTCGGTTTAATCTAACGTTAGTCTTTAAAAAATCATTCTGGTGACATGAGCAATATAACACAAGATTGAGCTCGTAATAATAAGGCTTTCAAGCATTATTAGATAATCTATGCTCATGAAGCTTAGGTATTTCTCTGTTTTCATTTGTACCATGACTTGCTAATATAAGCAAATGTTTCGTGGAATGCAACATTGCCATAATTATTTAATCAAAATAAATGCTAGAAGATTGTCTGTCTTAACTAGCATTAGCAAAAAACTACCTTAAACAATTCTGATGACAGGAATATTATTTCCAATGAGTTAGCTATAAAAGAATTGCTTTTGGTAGAGAGGATGTTATGTGTTTAAGCCTCAGTAGATAACCCATTCTCAGTACTCTAGTAACTAATCTGTTTTCATCTGTTTCTACAGCTGCACTTCCGTGGGCTAAACCTATAAATTGTTCTTTTAAATTGTAGATATGGTAGTTAAATTTGAATGAAATCTGAGTTGTAATTTAACAATAACACATGGGCACATAGGCTATATGCCCATGCCCTACCAAAGTCAACATATTATAATAAGGAGGGCATTTTCCAAATAAATGAAAATCTGGAAAGGTATTGGTTTAATTGTTGTCGTCTGTAATATTCTTACGATCATCAAAATAAAACAATTCTAAAAGATATTGTTTGCTCAGTCATTGATGTTAATACACATACTTCAGTAAACATACCTTTGGAAAGATTATAAGTGATGATCCCTTCTGACGTCATCTTTATAGTACAACAAGCAAAAGGTGAATTCATTCATATGCTCTGCGCAAGGGAAGACTGATAAACATCCATTGCATGCTGTTTGCTGAGCAGGACCCAGGGACCAATAACTTCAATTTAATTATTTTGAGTTCTGAAACGATTTGACTGCAATAAGTGAATTAAGTAAAATCACCTAAATGCCGTCTACTATTATTTTCTTGCTGTTTGCTTGTGAAAGATTTTTGGACCATGGTATTTAAATGTTCTATATGAAAAATGTATATCCCAAACAATATGGCAGCATTCAGTCCCCAAAGTTTTATTATTCTCTTTGTATATTTGACTATAATTTTGAAGGAACTCTTATTTTGAAGGAAGAGCTGATGTAATGTGTGTGTGAATCTGCTAGAATGTTGAGTTGGATTTGGTGGTTCTATCATCAGTTTCTGAGGGCTATTTTTGAAGCTATGGGAGGAGCCATTGCAAGGGTGAATGGGTTGGGTGTTGGGAGTATTCAGTCCTTGATATTTTGTTTTATTCTCTTTGATTTATTGGACTATTATTTTGAAGGAACTCCTATTTTAGGAAGAGCAAATGTGCAAGTGTTTGTAAATCTGCTTGAACAGTAAGTTGGTCTTGGCAGTTGAAATTGCTGCTGCCATAAGCTAGATTCCAGTGCCAACCATCTTAAGGTGTAGGCTGTGGATGATAAATGCATGTGTAAATTCTAACCCTTTTGAAATTATTATTCAAAATAAGTCACTTTTATCATTTTATTTTTACCTTTCTTTTAATATTTGTCACATTTCTTGTAAAAAAAAACACAATATATTATGCTGAACAGAGAAACAAAAAAATAACCTTTGGTTTTGCAATTGCTTGATTTCAAAATGTTACTTCTGGGCCAGAATTTGCATGTTGTCTGTGTCACCGCCTGCTATTTCGTAAACCGGTAATTTAATGTAAACAAGATGTTTACTATAACAAAGGCAAAGACATTTCTTTCATGGCCAATACGTGTATTATATTTACATTTGTGTTATTAAAACTGTTCTGACAATTGTCATATGTAAACTATAGATTTGCTTCCCTTGTCACAGAACAATTCTCAAGAACATAATGCCTGAAGAAATTTCTGCTAATAACCTACACTTGGAACATGTGCCTCCAGAACTGAGTTACCTGAACTCTCTAGAACAGCATCTCATTGCTAAACATTTTCTGTTCATGAAGTTGTTGGCATTGCCTTAAGTTGGGCAGAATTGTGTCAATGGTCTTGTGGTGTCTGTTCCCTCTAAAATAACTGTCACAAGTGTCCTATTTCCAAATGGATATGACAACTTGATGATACAGATTAAACTGAAGCGGAAAATTACATATAAGGGGCATTATGAGTATCAATCTATCCAAACGGATCATGTGAAAAATGCTTTGAAGTATTTGATACAAAATAATAAATGTTATTCTGATGTAAATTTCAATGGTGAGTGAATTATTTCTTTGTGCAAAACTAACAATATAGACCCAATTCCTGAAGCAGATAATCCTATTGAAAATGAAGATGTGTTCACATACACAGACCAACAACATGGACGGTTTCTGGATTTGTGGCAAATGTGGACCTTGCACAAGAAATTCTGGATCAGAATTTTGAAAGTATTTTAAGCATCACTCCAGGTGACTAATGATCCTGTCCGATTGTTGATGGATAAGACGAATGAGGCCAAGTCGTTACCTTTCATGATGAACGACCTGAGTGAATTACAATGTCACGATACTTCAATACACGTATACTTAATGCTGATGGAAGATTTGCAAAAATCATTGATTTCATATTATATGCTCAGAATTTGTCTCAAATGTTTCAATTGCTGTGAGAAAAGGCTCAAACAAAGGAATGCCTAAAACTTTTACATTGAATATGTTAACAAATCCAGAGTCTTTAAGAAAACTTCTGCATTTTGATCAAGGCAATACGTTTCTAAAAGCTATTAGTGGAAGTCCTCCCTTTTGGCAGTCTGCACAAAAAGACTTATTTGCAATGTTACGACAGCTTGGGTATCCCACATGGTTTTGCTCATTTTCTTCTGCTGGTATGCGATGGCCAGATATGTTAAATACAATAAAACAAGAAGGAAAAGCCCTGAAATTGGTAGAACTAGACTGGTTCCAACGATGTAACATTTTAAAACGAAATTTCTCCAGCAGCACATATTCGACTAATTAAAGACAATTTCTACCGTGTTGAATTTCAGCAGCGTGTATTTCCTCATGTTCATTGCTTCTTCTGGGTTGAAGATGCTCCACAAATTTATGAGAACACTGATGCAGTTTGCGTTTCAACACAATCCAAGATCGAACTGTTACGATAACACTAATGTACTGTTTTATCAATTGAAACTACAGGGTCATGGTGCCGTTGGAGTATACTGTTTACCTGATGGTAAAGTGAACGTCTGAACTTGAGTGTATAAATATTGAGTATGTATTGCTTGCAGTTCCACATGTCAATTTGACAGCAGCTGTGGTTTACCGACCAAATAGCTATAAAATGGACACATTTCAGCATAACTTGGTTAAACTTGTAGATCAAATGAACAGTCACCATGGTGGAAAAGTAATAATGGGAGATTTCTCTTTTTCCTTGTTTCAAAGGAGATTAATACTATGTCACCAGACATTCTCCCCCCCCAAAAAACGTTTTATCTTTTATTCCAACACAGTTATAGTTGACTATCCTTCAAGCCCAACAGGCAGCCTGACTGATAACGTTGTAAGAGAATCAAGTGTTCTCTTACTCCCCTAACCTGAGCTGTCATATGTCATGCTCTTTAGGTGTGTGTGTGTATACTGTATATTTGTGAATTTCTGTATTATGCATTTACTGTATGTGTATTCATGTGTCTCTATTTGTGTGCATGTGTGACGAAGTTCCTTTAGCAGCTAGACAAAGTGGGGGTTATGGATCATGAGAACAACGGGTGGCCATTGGGGGTGTAAAGAGGACCCCCACTTCAACCCACTAGGGATTACAATGTTTTTTAAGGTCAGAAGAGAGGTGTCCCTATGGCGAACTTCGTGTGTGTGGTGTGTGTGTGTGTGTGTGTGTGTGTGTGGTGTGTGTGTGTGTGTGTGTGTGTCAGGAGCACCCCCTAAGGGATTACACCATTGGTTTAAAGGTCAGTGGAGTGTTGAGGTGTCACTGGTGGCAAGTGAAGCATTTAACTGCATTACTATGATGAATTGAAATGGAATAGACCACTTTACCACGGACAAGAAAACATACCACTTCATTTTCGTTTGATTTCAATCAGAATTGATTTAAAACTAAAACCTTTTTAACTGGGGCTTTTTGCTGTAGTAAATCCACTTGCCAAAAATCCACTGGCCTTGATAATGAAATGGCCCTCAAACAGGCACCCCACTACTTTACATTGTGTTGATCCAATATGCTACAAAGAAACACATTAGAGTCTTTTACCAGGTCGGTTAGCAATAACACATCATATTACTTTTAGTGCTTACAAATTTGTCTGAAATGTCACTCTTTGCTCTATAGTGCACTATTTAAACAGTGGTGTTAATTAGTGCACTATGCACAGAATAGGGTGATGTTCGGGAGACAGGCAATATGGTGTGTATAGCTTAGATATATCTGTGTTAGCTGTAACACAATATGCTAAGTGTTAGTTCGAATCAGTGCTATTGTCACTAAAGCTAATCCGCTATGTATAGAGTGGTACTTTGCATTAGACATCTGTGTGCCTAATGGATGAAGCTATTGTGCTTATCCTATCTTATGTTGCCTTGTTTTGGAAAAGGATGACGTTGACCTAGACCATGGGTGCCCAATCCTGGTCCTTGAGATCTACCATCCTGTAGGTATTCTCTGCATCCCTAGTTCTGAAAACCTACAGTGTGGTAGCTCTCCAGGACCAGGATTGGACACCTCTGCCCTAGACTCTGATCAGTTTAACATATCTCCCTCAAAGGTTGAGGTTACCATGTGGGGGAGACTGATCCCTGATCTTTCATGAGGTTTCTCAGATCTAGACTATACAGTCCATACTGTGCTGCTTTAAAGTATGTGAACCCTACAGATGTGGTAATACTTTTTGTATAATATATAAAAATAAACTTCTTTTCTAAACCCCAATTTGCAATAAAAACATTGTATTTTTTTATTTATTGTTTTAACAAAAAAGTGGTTTACCTAACAAAAACATATTTCAATTGCCTGAATGCCTTGTCAATTGTCGTCACCACCTCCATGGTGAGTATTTTGGGATATGACTATGCAACTTTCGATGTTCACTAAGATCTGCCAATATAACTCTTTGTTTCTTGGGTCCTATAATGAGCATTTATGTTTCTCTTGAGTTTAAAAGCAAAACATTGTCATTTACTTCCTAATATCTGAAACACATGCTTCCAAATTTTGGGGCTTCTTCATGTTTCATTGAAATATACAACTGTGTCTCACTGGCATAACAGTAAAAATGAACATTGTGATTCCGAATTACATCACCCAGAGGCAGCATATATAGTGAAAACAATAATGTACCCATAACTGAGCCATGAGGAACTCCAAAACATACCTTTGATTTGTCCGAAGAAAAGCCATCCACAGATACAAACTGATATTGTTCAGATAAATAAGATTTTAACCAAGTTAGAACTTGTCCACGTAGCCCAATATGGATTTCCAGTCTCTCTAAGAGAAGGAAGTGATCAATAGTGTCAAAGTCTCCACTAAGATCAAGAAGAAATCTACTTGATTTAATCAATACAACTTGGGATTCACTTATTTTTGCTCCTGCAGTCATTCCTTTTTAATTCAGTTTTTTTACTACGATCATTATTTCCACAGTCTGTCATTAGGAATTGGTCATTATTAACCTTTTAAGTCAGATACACATACTTGTTCAGATTAAATAAAGACTGTATGGTTCACACCAACAAATACTAGAATTGCACAAAGGGTTCACACACTTTACAGCACTATATGTGCTATATTATTTAATATAATACGAGTTTTAGTTGTTACCATGCAGCTGCTTTCAAAGTGGAGGACACTTAACACGGTTGTCCTTTGCCCCATTTGTATCGTAGAATCACAGACTTGCGACGAACCAATCATTAATGCACTAGCTGTGTGATTTGGCACCCCAAAGAAATATATAGGCTGCTCTTTTCTTTCTAACTCAGGTTATGGACTCCCATTGCATCGTGAGGTCCCAGTCAATTCCCACCCCTAAATGTTGCAACATTATGTTTCCCTAACACTGATCAGCAATAGCCTTTCCATGTACACTGCTATATAGTCAAAACTGGTCAAGGTGTCCATGTAACAACAATACCCGAAGCACACACATATTTGGCCTGTTTAAAAGAGTGGCAAAAAACTATTTTCAATGATTTCAAGGCAGCTGGGACCGTAGTCACCAAGAAAACATCTTGTAACACTACGTCATGATGGACTGAAATACTGCAGCGCCCGTAAGGACCCCCTGCTCAAAAAAGCACAAACTCCAGCCTTTATCTAGAGGGATCTTGTTAATGGTTACACTTCCTGTGTAGTAAGTTTGCTATCATTAAATTGTAACATTATTACCTGTCTAGACATGCCAGACTACACCATTTACTAGTGTACTTTATGACAACAACCTCCAGTACTCACATAGAGCTATATTAAACTTCTCAAATTTGAATCTACATGAAATAAAACTAACAGAAATCAGAAAATGTTCCCAGTTCATAAGGTAATGGTTTGTTTCAACAAAAATATAATTGCACCTTTGTACTGATTGACAAAATATAGGATTTATTATACTTACTTTTACCTCAGTGTATAATAAAATGTATTTGATCCCCTGCTGATTAAGTAAGTTTGCCCACTGACAAAGAAATTATCAGTCTAATTTTATATTTAAGATCCACCTGTTGTTTCAACATTACTCATCTCCGCGATGTCTGGAGATGAGTAATGTTAGTCCTGTATGCAAGGTTGCAAGATTTCATTGACCAAAAACTGTATTCCGCTGCAGACTCCAGAATTTAATTTAACCTCACCAGGCCCATGAAAAATACTAGAATTGTGTAAGAAACACCACCCTTGGCAACAGTCAATATGGAAGAAGTTTCCTCCTACCATCATTTTAGCTGCAGTGTTTGTTTCACTGGTATTTGTATGTATATATATGTGCGCAAAATCATGTTTTATGCCAACACGTGGAGGCGGTGTGAGATTTGGGGATGGCTGTTGCCTTTGAGCTTTGAATTCAGGAAAAACCCTGTGTATAGGTATATAGAATGCCACCCGTCAAAGTGGCTAGTAAGAGTGACTGCGTTACACGCCACAGTCAAATTCAACTCGCATTTGGCGGGTGGTCGGGTGCCAATGTCAAGCCCTTGAACAATGGCTAGCATTCTCATGTTATTGGTTTTTGCAATGAGACTGGGTTGTTGTTAAACTAGTGCCAAATAAACACAATTCATGACACCAAACTCTCCAATAATATGGCGCAGAGGCTTAAAAAAAATGTTAAGTATTTTAAATGAATCACACGTATTAACTTTGACAGCCCCAGATTTTATAGATTTTGGAATCTGTTTCATTTCAGTAGTTTTGGATGTGTTCATGTGAAGACAACAAACAGGGTGGTTTTGACAGTTCAATTAAGTTATGTTAAGGCTAGCTAACTAGAGGCATAAAATAATTGGTGTGCGGAGCAAGTAATTCTTGTTTTCTCATCTTTGAACACAAGCATTGCCATGTTAAGTGATGCCAAACGTAACGTTACTTCTCGGAGCTCTCAAAAAGTGTTCAGGTGTATTCTCTCACTCAAAAGTCGGAACATTCCCATCTCCCAGTTGCCCATGAACGTTCCTTCTAAAACAGAGGTTTGATTCAGGTAAGCCCTCAATAAAGCCGTGTTTCCACCGCAGGAACTATACCCAGGAACTAGGAACCCTTCCAGGAACTCGTTTCCATCGCAGGAATCAGGGTCTATAACCAGGAATGAGGAACTATATTATACTCCCGAAACTGTCCCTGCTCTGACTTTTCCAGAGTACCTGAACTTTGGGGGTGGGGCTTGCGGCGCAGAACTTTTCTGATTGGTTGAGTAGTTGTAGAGTTTGCTCTGAAAAGTTTTCAACCGAAATGTTTTTGTCTGCAGCCGTCATCAGCGTAGTAAAAGAGATAATAACTTACAAACAGAATAACTTTTTTATGGGGAAGAAATCAAACGACAAATGGACCAACAATGAAGTCCAGGCCTCATTGTGTTTATGTTGAGGACCAAATACAGCGGGAATTTTAAACGGCAATCCGTAAAAAAGTGTTGGCAAAAATACCCTGCAAGTTAAGTGAGTTGAACATTTCTCACACTGGGAGAAGCTCATAAATGAAGGAAGATCGAGGAACACAATAACAGAAGCGTCTCTGACCAGCGGAGCAAGTGGTTTGACTGTCTAGATGCATTGCTGGGTCACTGGCCAGCCTTCTCTGGTACTGCGGTGTCAAGGGTTATGAGGTGGAGTGGAGGAACCAGGCGCAGGCTGGGTGGCAGTCAATGTGGCCGTCACAGTACCCCCCCCAATCCGCTGGGGCCAGTCCTCGGCGGGCTCGGGCGGTGGTCCGGAGGGGCCTGTGCCATGACCAGAGGGCAGGTACCCCCCCTTCGGGCTTCCCAGAGGCTCCCCTCTGCTATTCCATTAGCCTCCCCCAAAAAATATCCTTGGGAAGCCTCGGGTGTTGTTGGACGAGGTACGGGAGTGGGACGCGAACCCCAGCTTGAGGATCCCATCAGCGTGTTGGTAGCCCCCTCGACCTCTGGGAAGGCCAGGACCAGCAGGCACCGAACTGGGTCCCATGCCACAACCCCCTCCGTCTCGTCCTCATCCCATTCGTCATACTCTGCCTCCGAGTCATCCGATGAGAGGGAATCAGATCCCCAGTCCCCCTTCCAGGTATACTCCCCTCTCATCGGTCACATCGGAGAGGAGGAGACGAAATAAGCGAGGAGACGCCAAGCTTCCTCCTCTTCCGGCATATCCAGTTTCTCCCACGGCCACAGGTGTGTATCCTTGTGGCAATGGCGGGTTTTTTGTCAAACCTGCGGGTTCCTTTATATTTTAGGTCAGTCATTCTGTCATGGGTTGTGTAGTGGAGAGGAGGAACGAGGCGCAGGCTGAGTGGCAGTTGTTGTAGTATCTTTTAATAAAAAGTAAACACTGAGCACTATTTAACAAACTGAAAGAAAACAAAGGTTTAAACAAAACAACACTCACCACTGACAAGCAACACTGACCGACAAATGAGGTGGGCAGATGAGCAACATTTAAACATACTAATGATGGAATTGGGACATGGTTTGAGTGATAATAGAGACAAGACACATGACAAGTCCGGGGTGTGTAGTTTACACTAACATTTCCCAGTTGTGATTTACTTAAATGTATATATGCTTGCTAAAAGAAATCGGACCCAGTCATCTCATGGTTAATCTCAACAATAACTTTAAAACTGTTCACTTTATTTGTATTGCAACTCGTCTAACATTTCAGGCATTTTGAATCCGATTTGCTACTACTGCTCGATTCCTTTCCACCGTTGTCTCAATGACCACATTTGCAAACCAATAAATCATTATTAACACAAATTGTATCTCCTCTGTGGTTGATGTGATGTTGCAGTGTCGCAGAAATAAAGATGCCTGTTTGTCGCTTTTGTGAGAAAGCATGTCTGTTCCTGATAATATTGGTGTATTTTAATTCTAAAGGACACAACAGAGTAATGTTGCTTTGCAAATTAGTGCAATTTTCTTTACTTTCTTGGAAACTGCAACAATGGTTGGACATGTGATGCTCACTACCCCATACATCCCCCGTACATCCTGTCCATACATCCTGTGTGTGGACCCAAGAACAATGGACACTACAAGAACGTAAAGAGTTTGGAACATACATTGCACTTATTTGACTGGATAACAGCCAGATAGTGGAGGCGATGTGTTATAAGTTTGTTTAGTATAAATGTGCTGTTAAAGAAAAAGACATTTGGAGAAGCACAGAGACATCTGGAAAGACAACAAGAGAGATGGAAAGAAGGCTGAACATCTAAGACAGACATGTATTATATTTTGTGAATAAACAACAAGGAAAGCTTCTCCCCCTGACTTGTGTCCATTATTATTCTGCAGAAGAGCCAGAAGCCAACACTTTGTATATCCTAGGGTGCATACGTCAGAGTAAGAGCATACGTCAGCTGATCTTCACTGGTCTTTAGACCATGGTGGAAAAACAACAATGTGCTGAAGGAACCCTTTAGTTCTTTGAATAGCAGTTTCTGGGATTCACAGATATCGATAACTAGCTAGCTTGCTTACCTGCATGTATTGCGTTTTTGTGGTTGTTCTCTGTTGTGAACAACAAACAAACTTTAGAACACACTGCTGACCATGTGTTTTTCACAGTGACAGGGGCACAAAGGCAATGGTGGCCATAGGGCGTTCAATGATATTCAGGACATCACGGCCTAAGTAAAGCGCTACGACGGCCGTGGCCTCCCTGAAATTATTATTCTGGTGTTGATACTATCTATATTTGCTGGTCAGTTTTTATCACAAATGGTATCAATACATATCTATCTCTTGCCCTAAGGAGACTATAGCATTTAATGTATTGTATTCTATATTTGATCTGCTCCCCTATGAGTTAGCAGGGCCAAAACCTGACAATCATTGAAATGGGAGATTTCATTGCAGTACCTAGGGCAATAAACCATTTGGTTGTTTGCTGCCAAAATAATAATACATTATATTTATATAGCGCTTTTCAGGGACCCAAAGACGCTGTAAAAAGTGACATGGACATACAGAAACAAAAGAAATACAATGAGAAAATAATAGTCAACTACAACTTCTGGAAAGTAGCGAGGTAAAGTTAGTTTCATAATGGACATTCAGTGGATATCCATATTCGTCCATCAAAACCAACTAATTTTTTAACAATGAAAAATATTGGTTCTTTAACAGGTGAAGGTGAACTAAAATCCACTTTTCAATGTATGAATCAAACATTTTAATAAATGTTTTTCCAAAATATATATTTTTTTATAATGTTATTAAAATTAATTAGTGTCTATAAAAAGTGTGCCATGACAACAAGTGTCATATTCGGACACATGGGGGAGGGGCTTCAATCTGCTACACATGAAGCCCCCGTGGGCGGCTGCTGCTCTGCTGTTGTTTGGTCTATATTGCGGTGTTTGTGAGAACATTTGTTAATTGGTGCTCTTTCATTTGTTTCCTGGGGAAGGGGATAGCCTTTGTTCTTTAGGCAAGAGGCCCTGGGGCATACAAGGATATGTAATTTTCGCTATTGACAGACCTAACCTAGTTAAAACATTCAAGTGAAAGATTATAATTTTCAATAATTTATCAAAAATAAACAGAAATGCCATATCATTTTCAGGAAATAATGTGAACACCTTGAACTTAACCTTCTATTTTCTCTTTTTGAGGCATTCGGTTGTAAATTTGCTTGTGTGTTTTGGAACATTTTCCTATTGGAAGATTTCATGTTCTTTTTAGTTTCAGATGGGTTCTTCTCAGAAATTCTCTGGTACAATATGGAATTAATGGTTGAGTCAATAATGATCATTGGCATCTGGCATTGTGTCCAAGCAAATTCACCGGTGACTCATCTGTTTGGAGCACATTGTATCCGTAGTGTTGTTTTTTTCCCAGGTGTTGTCTGGCAAATGTCATCGTATCATAATATTATTATTGGACAGCAGAGGCTTCTTCCTTCCTTCCACCCATGTAGGCTAAGTTTGTGCAGACCTTTTCTGACAGTTGTGTTATGCAAAGGTCTGTTGAGGAAGAGTAGAAGTGTATTCGTTAAAGAGGCACATCTAGCCCGACCACATTTCCGACACACCCTTGGTGTTGTTGATCAGGGGTGCTGCATAAAATTTGCTTCTTGAAAGATCTGGAACACCACCTGGAGGGTTGGGAAATTGAGCAAACTGGAAGGTTACTAAATGCATGACAATGCATGGGAGTGTTTTAGATATGTCTGTTTTTAGGATAAATAGCCATGTCTTCAAAACGTTATTTGAGTTTGTCCTTATTAAAGAGACATTCCAAAATATTGTGGATATTTAGGATTGTATTTTTAATAAAAATACAGTGTACTTAATAGACTTTTAGACTAGTTGGGATGTTGTTGAATTGTGTTATGTAACCGTATTTTGTATTGTAACTTTATTACTTGATTGGAATAAATTACAATTACTTTGGAATATAGATTACTATTTCACTCCTCATACATCTTCACACTTAAGCTCGTACGACTAGACTTGACATCCCTGAGATCTGGGTCAAGGTTGGCCATTGTGGGTATCCCTGAGTTCAGGTTTTCTGACCAGTCTGGATGAATCCAGAAACACATATAATTTTGATGTTAGGCTTGTGATGAGATGTTGCAAACTTTTACTTCCAACAAATGGTCATTTACAATAACATTTATTTACTAATAATGTGGAGTTAGATTTTACATGTATATTTATCACTAAGATTACGTTCCCTTGCACTCATTTCCCTAGCTGTCCCCTGGTAACCTTCTCAGTGGTAAACCTTTCTAACCCCTCTCTCTAAAACCCCTCACGACAGTTCGATATTCATTGTGGCAAGTTAGGCCTGCAGATGTCTTGTTGTTCCTCTGGGGTTTATAGAGGCTTTTATGTGCATGGGCTGATTTTATCCTATGTAGATTGCCAGTGGTCTGAAATGTTCTCATTTTTTAGATGATGTGTCTGACAGTGGAATGATGTGCTTTAAATTATTATATAGTTGTGCTTAAGTTTGTACTCCCTTGGAAAATGTATCATAGATGTACCATTTGTAAAGAAAACACGAGTAAGTAGGCAAAGCAAAAGTCTTTTGTTTCTTATGGGATTCACATTCAACTGTAGGTCATAACAGAATGGATATTCATAGAACAAAACAAAACTGACCACTGTTCAAAAGTCTACATACCCTTAGTTTTTACTATTGTGTATTGCCCCCTTTAGCATCAAAAACAGTGTGCAGTCTTTTATAATAGTTGTCTATGAAGCCCTAAATTCTTGCAGGTGGAATAGCTACCCATTAATCTAGGCAAAATCCCTCCAGGTCATGCAAAGTCTTTTGTCATCTTGTATGAACCGCACATTTGAGATCTCCTCAGAGTGGCTCATTGATATTAAGGTCAGGAGACTGTGATGGCTACTCCAGATCCTTCAACTTTTTTTGCTGTAAACACTGGAGGGTCATCTTGGCTTTGTGCTTGGTGTCATTGTTGTGCTGGAAAGTCCAAGAGCGTCCTATGTGCTTATTTCACAGAAAATAATGCAAATTGTCTGCCAGTATTTTCTGATAGCGTGCTGCATACATCTTGACATCAGTTTTCACAAGGTTTCCCACATCAGTGAGCCACCACCATGCTTCACAGTGGTGATGGTATTTTGTTCACTATAGGTCAACAAGACCCCTCTCTGAACATGGCGCTTATGGTTGTGAACATATAGCTATATTTTGGTCTCGTCACTCCAAATCACAGGGTGCCAGATGCTATGAGGCATGTCAAGGTGTTGTCAGGCATATTGTAAACAAGCTTTTTTGTGGCATTGGCACAGTAAAGGCTTCTTTCTGGCAAATCAACCATGCAGCTCATTTTTGTTTCTAGTATCGTCGTGTTGTACTCCTTGAAACAACCACACCATATTTTTCCAGAGCGGCCTGTATTTCTCCAGAAGTCACCTATGGGTTTTTCTTTGTATCCCGAACAATTCTTCTGGCAGTTTTGACTGAACTGGTCTACCTGACCCTGGCTTGGTATCAAGGGATCCATGAATTTTTCACTTCTTAATAAGTACTAACTGGCATTTGCAAGGCTTTGGATATATTTTTATATATTTTTCCATCTTTATGAAGTTCCATTACCTTGTTACGCAGGTTTTTTGACAGTTCTTTTCTGATCCCCATGGCTCAGTATCTAGCCTTCTCAGTGCATCCATGTGTGAGCTAACAAAACTCATTTACTATTCATCCACATACACTAATTGCATTTAAATAGCCACAGGTGTGGGAAATAAAACTTGAATTACCATTTTCACCTGTGTGTGTAACCTTCTGTGTCTGTAAGATAGCCAAACATTCAAGGTTAAGTACACTTTTGATCAGGGCCATTTAGTTGATTTCTGTTATCATTATGATTTAAAAATGAGCCAAACAACTATGTGATGCTAAATAGCTTTATATGATCACTATCCTTAAAAAGACATATTTTCAAAATCAATGTCAACATTTCACAATTTCTGCCAGGGTTTGCACATTTAAGGGTCACATATAGGGCTTGACCTTGGCATGATGTGTTGCCACATGTCCTTATGGTTAAGACCAAATCAGACCAGGTGTCTTTATGGAAGGCTGGACCCTCCCACATTACGCTCTGATGTTTTTCTAATCGTTTGCACCTGTTTTGGTGCACCAGATTTTTATTATGATGGTTCAGTTAGGGGTGTACAAACTTGTTATGTATAAAACAAATTGGGTTGCACAAATTCAGTTTATGAAAGCCTGTGAAAGAACATTTAGAATGGCTTTTAGACACCATGGTTTAGGACTCAAACTCAGGTTGGGTGAATTTCACACAAACATGAATTTAGGATCCCTGTAATTAGTGATTTCTCATCCATAACCCATATTGTAATACCAACTAACACATCTACTGCAGATATGTTAGATCACATCATGCTCTCTTTCAGACTGGATCCCCCAAAATAATCTACTTATTGCTATTGACGCATTTTAGCACTGTACCATGTCATTAAATGTATTAATATGCACATGCCTAACCCTTACTGTAATACCTAAAAACATCTGTCTATGCAAGTCCGCCTTGCTAACATTGATAGACGTGATACTCCAAAACAATAGACTTATGTCTCGTTATGCCACTTTGCTAACAGCAAACAACTAGAAATAATAAGCATGCCTTGGTCATATAATTTATAAACATGACAAATATTAATCCGCTGGCCTTAAGATGCTGTATGACACATGCATGAACAGCCTAATCTGCTTACTGTTGGTAAAAGTAGGGTGACATTAACTGTAATGCTCCAAACCCCAAACATATCTGCTTATGAGTGGTATTAGCAATAAAATTGCATTTTAATTCTACATACAAACAACATTCTGGTCCAGACTTGTGTAAGTGAAAATATTCTCACAATATGGTGTTAAGATGTTAAAGCCTAACCAAATATTATCATGGCAATCCTTCTAATGTAATACTGGCACTTTCAGATGTAACCTTACATGACTAATATAGGCTTGGGTGTAGCATAGTATCAGTCTGGAATATAAAAATATACTATTTACCTAGCCAATTCCCATCCACAAACCATGCAACACATTCACCCTAAATCCAATATATTGGCAGCTAACGTACTAGACAAAAATCAAGCATGACAGCACATTGTCTGTTTGGTGTGGATATGCTTAAAAATCATCCCATACATCAAACGTTAACGATCAATGCACAATTAAAACACAACCCACAATAAGTCATATATAAGTGTACGCTTTGCTTTTTTGGTCTGATTGTTCATTGACCCTGAGACTCCCACTCTCTACCGAGCTCTCCAGGTTAGACAGGAACATCCTTGACTTGTTGGTGTCGGGGTAAAATTGCCCAGACAGCAGTGAACAGTTGCAACGGCCACATGTATCTCAATAAAAATGAGAACAAGTACGACAAAGCATTCTATGCTGGCTTGATTTGGAATCGGCAAAGAATAATAATATCTGGTTCTTTGTAAAATGTTCTAGCTATTCGATGCATTATAAAAGAAAAGAGGGAACGACCAGTGGCGAGGATCGATCACCTGCTGCAACGATATATGAGCACTAAAGGTTGTTGCTTAGACAAGTAGACCACCCTAGCTCCTTCAAAAAAAATCTCTTACCAGTGAAGTTGGATAATAGCAGAGACTGCATACTAATCAGCACTCTAATTAGTGCTCCACTTAAGGTAAGAATATTGCACTATACAGGGAATGTAGAGGCTGTTGCAAACATGCAGTCTGATTTCCAGCTGTTAAACAAATCACGGACTCTAGGTTGGTTCATAATGCAAATGAAATGAAGTACATGTTATTGTTTGTGTGACAGAACCTAGCTTTGGTTGACCTTTAAAATACTGCACTAAATGGTTATTTTATAGAACATCTATTATAGCTTCTTAAATACCTTGGGATTTGGTTACATGAAAAAATATTTTAAATCACATGTTAGAGTGAAAAAGCTAAAGATTAAAATTGGTGTCTTTTATAGGAATAAATCATGTCTGTCAAATCGGCATTGAAAGGATAGTGTGCAAGCAATTTACAGATAATATCACTCCTAGAGCATGGTGATATACTATGTATGCATGCCTACTTTGTAAGTATGCATACCTTTCACACACATCACTGTCTCTTACATGCTTGAATTGGCTGGGAGTCACATATCTAGAAGGGACATTGGTTGATGTTTTTATATAAGTCATGCAAAACCTAACAGAGAAAATGTGTTGAAAGAACAGTAGTTATCAAACATGAACAAATATTTAATATTTTGCCCCACACTCACGGAATGAGTGATCTTAAGTTGAATGTTTTAGTGCCTAAAGGACATTTTACATTACTTACAAATTCAGTTTTTATTGTCAGCTTTGATTTATTTCTTAATCTGTTTTATTTTCATTTACTATGTGTTTTATTGTTGCAATGCATTCTCAGCTGTAAAAGAGACCTTGCCCTCAGCGGATTTCGTTGTATAAATATAGGTAAATACAATTTTGGAACAGAGACATAATTCCATTTGACAGGTCGGTTTCTTAGAGTTGCCCCTAGACACTTGCCGTTTGACAAATTTGCCTCTAAACACTGCCTCCCAAAACACAGTTTTTATAATAATGTCTCCTTAACCTAAGAGTTTTATTTGTCATGAACCCTTTTCCTATTTTATTATACCAACCCCTTTGCTAAGACCTTCAGTAAGTACCTTGAGGTTGCCTGTGAAGGAAGATGGGTCGTTTTCGGTTCTTAGTCATTGTGGTTGTTGATGACCAAGTGTACATTCATCATCTTATGAGGCCCTTCTGGTAAACATTGGTATTATATCCAGGCCCTCTTTCCCACTCATATCTCCCTGGCCATATTTCTATCTAAATCCTAATGAACAGGCCACACATAATGAGCTCCCGCATGTTACTGCAGGATTTCTTTCCCCATTGCACTGGAAATAACGTTATAGAAACATTAATATGCGTCTATTTATATTTTATCCTCAAACTTGAAAAATAAATTATACTACATTATGATTATGAATATTATATATTTTATATTCTTTTTAAATCCTGTTTCTTGATTATGGTCTTGCATTGTTTCAAGGCTCAAGCAGGTTAGGGAGAGTCAAAGTCACATGTCCTCCAATGCACATCTCATCTAGCTGTTCTGCTTGTTATCACACTGCTTGTTGTCCTATTTTGCATTCAACCTTTACTGTTAAATCAGAGGAAATACTTCCAGAACCTTCTCCCGCTACAAACTGAAGTAAAATAGAGAATTTGGCAGAAAGCTAACGGTTAATCTTTCCTTGCCTGGTTTGTTGTTGTTGTGGTTTCACAGAGTTGACTGTCCGGTTATTTTAACTCTGAATGTAGAAATTTGCAGATTAATTTTTCCTCCCTACAGAGGCTTTATTATTGTCATGTTTAGTACAGATGTACCTGTTCATATTTAGAATTATGTGATGAAACTTTGAATAATTATTGTAGACAGGAGGCCTGCAGGCTCTTTTCAGATTTGGTTTGTGTCAGAACACAATACTAAAGGATGAGCTTTAGGGGTTGAATTTAAAGGACATGTTTGGAAATTTTAGCCATTTTGTTTCTTACTGAGTTTAAGTTAACTGAATACTTTATTGTCCAGTTTCTTGTAGAGAATATCAATTTATCTTTTTGGGAACAATCCATCTGCTGAAGACACTCAAACTCTTCTGACAACCAAAATATCAAACAAGAAATGTGTGTGCACGTGTACATTTGTTGTGCCTGCTTGTATTTGCCCAACATTGTGTGTGTGTGTGTGTGCGTCACCCTTCAAACCCCTAAAATATTTAACAAAAATAGTTCAGTTATACAAGATATGTTTGTATTTTTCCATCTGAAATTATTTAACTTCAACATTGAATATGTGTTTGAGTGCAAAAATAGGATTGGTCAGGCATGACTGCCAATGCTACAGTAGAGCTAATTGTAATGGTTTGTCAGATACTTGACAACACTGTGTTTGTGTTTCCTGAAGGTTCCTTTGAGATTTTGTCATTTTAGATGGAGAAGTAGAAGCTTGTTTTGTATGATTAAACTATTTTGGTTTCAATGTTAAGCCTTGTAGGTGGATGCGCGCACATGTACTTACCAACACATACACAGTCGAGAACACAAAACATTTCACAACATGCCTTACTCTATTCATTTAAGAATGCAGAGAGCAGGGAGGTCCTTTAGTGCTGAATTTAATCCCAACCCACCCATGGGAAATAATCTGGGATTAACAACAACCTTAATCAGGCCATGTGAATTTTACAGCCAGAGCACACTACCCACCATCACTACCACACACAAACATGTCACTTCCACCTATGGATAAGCAAAACAACATCAAAACATTGCTTCATATATTAAATCCCTACAACAAACTGGTACCAATAAGACAACAACTTCATTTAAATATGTTGTCTTTCTCTTTTCTGTTGTGAGGTGATTACAAAGACAATGTTGTCTGACAAACAACACCCATAAAATATGCACCTGAGTACACACTTGGAGAGCTCTGTTTAAAAGGAATGTACTATGTATGAAATAGGGCACTATTTGGGATTGAGGAGGAGAACATAAACATATTACAACAGACTGTAAGCTTCTCAGGAAAGCATCTCTGGGTTCTGAACAGTTCAACAACAGCACACTTGACAGATCCCAAGCCAGTTCATCTTACATTTCTTATTCTAGAAATGCCTGATATACCTGCTTGTCTTGAAAATTATCTTTTCTTGAATGAATGCAAATGCATTACTATTTTTTTTGCAAGAGCTATTTAGGGAAGAAGCAGTAAGCCACTATTCTGGCATGGAGTGGCCAGCACAGTCATTGGACCTCAACTGTATTGAGCTGTTGTGGGAGCAGCTTGACCATTATGGTAAAGTGCATAAGATGTGCCCATCAAGCTAATCCAATTTTGGAAGTTGCTTCAGGAAGCATGACGTGAAATTGCTTCAGATTACCTTAACAAATTGACAACTAGAAGGCTAAATTCTGGAAGGCTGTAATTGCTGCAAATTGAGGAATCTTTATTGAAAGCATGGTTTGAAATACCTTATTTGACCTTATTTGAAATAAAAATACTTATCTCTAACTTTGTCAATGAGTATATTTCCTAGTTATTTTGGTAAATGTTCTATTCAAACACATTTCATGTATGTTTTCATGGAAGACAAGGACATTTCTTTCTAAGTGACCACAAACTGCCGGTGGGGGGCCAAACGGTGGCCCCCCAGCCATCTCACAGTTTAGTTTTTGCCCTGAAATAGCTCACCTATTCAGCAGGTAAAGGCTTTTTTATTAGTTAAAACGTTTACTCAGGTGTGCCAACTCTGGGATACATCTAATAGATGGAATGCCTGGGGGGTCCTCAGGAGAGGGTTGAAGACCTATGTGGTAGTGTAATATACGATGTATCCTGAAATGCATCCAACCAAACTTTTCTCAAATAAGCTATAACCTTCAAACACAACTCTAGAACTTGAAGCCAGTTCCACTCCATTTTTTCATTCCAACCCTTTTATTAGGGACATATTTAAACCCGGAACACCAGATGGGTGCAATTACTGATGATGTAGAACAGAAAACCAGCAGGCTCTAGATCTTGTAGTGTAAGAATTGAATACACCTAGGCTATAGAATCAGTGTATATTTTCTTTACACTTCACTGTATTTACACTGCAAAGGGCATAGGTGTTCCAAAATTCTGCTATAAACCACTGCAGTTTAATGGGGCGTTCTCTCACCCCTCGTTTACACGGCTGGTGTGTAAGAGTGTGTATGTTGTGTGTGGGTGTGCTGTGTATTGGTAGTGGGTGTGAAATGGGAGTTTGTTTCTGTAGTGTGATGCTGAGGTTCTCTCTAGAGTCCCAGTTGTGTTGAATTATCATAATGGAACTGTGCCAGCACTTGAGGCTATCGCTAGGTCAGTGTGTCATTATAACACTTTCCA
This sequence comes from Esox niger, assembly GCA_016801105.1. Lineage (NCBI taxonomy): Eukaryota > Metazoa > Chordata > Actinopteri > Esociformes > Esocidae > Esox > Esox niger. The sequence continues at coordinate 67,574 of JACXGJ010000688.1, forward strand.
GTTCTCCTCTTATGTCTACGGTATCTCAACTTTATTATATTCTCTCGCTTACGCTGCTCTCTGGATTTGTATGTGTGTATTTCTCAGTGTGTGTCAAATCCAATGAAACTTCAACGCTGTTTTACCTCAACCACTGTCAAACAATACTTAGCCAAAAACCCCCATAAGCAAGAACACTGAAGGTTGAAATCACACATACAGTTATTTCCATCCTTCTCCCTCTAGCTCTACATCAACCTTGCATCAATACAGATGTTTATGTATTGGTGGCATTATGATGTGCAAAGTCCTCTTCCTCTAGCTCCTCTTCATCATAGTTTTCTAAAACTACAGGCTGTTTTGTTGTATTTTAAATTTTTTACCCTGTTTTCCTTCATCATTTTGTGATATTCAATTTGTTGTAGATATTCAATTACTTGTTAAAGCCCTGCTTCATTGCAACAGTCAACGTTGACATGTGAGTCTTTCAAAGCTTATCAAATGCTGTTCTGGTTCTTATCCTGCTGCTCACTCAATGAGGAGGTCTACACTGGAATCCTTACACGCCAGAAGAAATGCACTGCTAGATATCAACCATTCGTATAGTGGAGAAATAATGATCGCGTGCCCGGTTGTCAAGTGAGAGAGTAAATTGATTATTTATTGGAGCATTCGATTATTGTTCATGATGTCACACACTTGATATTCGCTCTTACAAAAATGATTTTTCAAACCCAGTCTTACCAACTCGATCTTACAACTCAATCTCTAAGAATCTTCCAGTCATCCTCAGGAGAGAATATACAACACAGTATTATAACCCCTTTGGCTGATTACTGTTGTGATTTGACTGAACGTGAATTCCTGTGTATGGATTATAACTGATGTTCTTTTGTTTTATTAACACAACAAGCATACATTCATTCACTTTTACAGCACTCTCCAGACTTCTACTTTGTTTGCGCTCACAGGTGCACAAGCTGCCAAGAGTTGCTAGAACACGAAGAAGCAAGGCAACCATATGTCACCAAACGTCATTTCCAGCCTTACATTCTGCCCTTCGCTTAATGACACAAACTCGCCGGACAGCACCTGATGCCTTCCTTGTGCCTGTGTGAGACTCTTCCAATGCGACTGGGCACCATCTTGGATCCACAAAACCGCTTGACACACTCCACCTGTGTCTGTTTGAGTCTTTTCCTATGCAACTGAGGGCTGTATTGGATCCACAACACAGGCCTGGCTCAGACTCAACAAAGCAGATGGTCTCTCTGTTGATGTTCTTAATGTCCTAAAGCTCTTTGTTGAGGGAAACCGGAAGTGTGTTTTTATTATTGCTCTGTACACTCTATCTTCTTTTTCCTTTCCCTCTTTCTTTCTTGTTTTCTGTTTTCTGATCAACTTGTCCATTCTCTATTTTTCTACGCTTTCTGTCATACACCGTGTACTCTTCAATTATCCGTCTCTCTAGCTGTTTCTCTTTCTCCTTTCCATCCTGGTCTTGATCATCTCTCCCCTCAGTCACTTCTCAATCCCCCCACCACCCACCGCCCCTCTCCAGAAGCGGAATGTGTACACGGTTGCCATGGCAGCAATACGAGGCCACATTGGATGAACAAAGCTCGGAGAGCGAGTAAGTGAGAGAGAGAGATGAGGGTCCTCTCCTCTCAGTCAGAATCCCATTTGGTTTTAGGTGTACTCTATGGAAGAGATGGAGAAGCAGGATGAGTGGGGGGAGGGATGGAGAGATGGGGGCTGGTTAGTTATGGTACAGTATGTCATGAAAAAGAGAAAAGAAATAGAGGAATGTTAATGTCTTGGTGAATGTATGGAAGGGATGAGAGGCAGAGGAGTGTGGGGATGATTATTTGAAGGGCTTATGAAAAGGGAGAGAAGTGGGGGATGGAGGGATTATTATTTCAGGTAAGGTTGTACGGCAAATGAGAAGTGGGGGAAGGAATAGGGGAGAGGCATGGTTTACACAATGGTCTTTTACCCTGATTGGAAATACTCCATCTTCAGTGTCTCGTTTCAACTACGGTGATTAACACAAGAATGGCCTCGTTCCTGCCAATGAGGTATAATTTTGACTTAAACATTTGTCTTTCTAATACATATATTTCCTAAATGCTGTTGTACAACACAATAATACTTAGTGTTAATAAAAAAAAAATATGAACACAAAGTATTATTTGTGACAGACTACAGAGACCTTTGATGCCACATGTGGTACATTCTGCTTGCATGTTAAATCATGGTTATTTTTGGAAAAACAACATTTTTGGAAATATTATTATAAAAAAAGTGTATTGGATCGTATTCATCAGCCAACCACCATGTCTGAGCTTGCAGGAGTGGGACGCACCAGAATGAGTCTCCAGGATGCCAGACCCAGTCCTCTCAAACGAACATGTCAACTACAATATTGAAATATCAAAAATATCCAAGCCGTGTTTAAAAACAAAAAACACATTTGTTAAAATTGTGGACTCAATACTGTAATTCTCTGGTTAAAATCATCTACTAAATGCACACGTTTGTCTTTCAGTCCTTGTCGATACCTGAGAACTCCTACCTAAATATCTATGTTCTCTATTCTCTAGCTCTAACCCTCTACATAACCTTACTCAAACCTTTATGCCTAAACTTAAAACCTAGTCCCAACCTGTAATGTCTCAACTTAAAAGTAACCCCAATTCTAACACTATGCCACTATGTGTCTAAGCCAAAACATAACTCCTAGCCCAGAAGTTCCATTTTTCTAAGTGGGGTTCTGGCAAAAATGATCAGGTTTAACTATAATTGTGGGAACTTCAGCAAATGTACACATAGACCTGGATTGCAAACACCAACACACACTGGCAATATATTTTCTATTTATCTTACTAAATCTACATTGTGTGTGTGCTTTTTAAGAATGGAGACATCTTCCCTCCAGGGTAGAATCTGATGGAGGAACATTCAATTAACCACCAATTAAAATATAGCAGGTGTGATTGAGTCCTGGATTGGGATCCTCATACGCAAATATATAATTACACCAATTAAATCACAGACCGCTCGTAGGGCTGTTCTGGGACGTGTGTGTCTGTGCAAAGAGCGGATTCGGGTAGCAAAATTCACACCCCTCCCCCTCCATCCATCCCACCCTCTGTCAAATGTCGAGTGAGCTGCACCTCCGCCAGCCATTGCCCTGTGGTAAATGCTTTTCTATTTGCCTTGCATTTATTCAGGGAAAGGAAACCAAAGGCTCCATCGCAGAGAAGAAAAATAATGCAATACAGACCATCATCTGTGGTTCGCTGTGAAATATCTGGAGTCCTTGAATCGATTCAAAACATGACCCAAGTGTCTTAGAACACCGATAAGAGCTAGTGCATTGCCTAGTGCTCTACTTGGGACTGTTTCTCATATTTCTGCTCTTATTTTACGCTTTTAAATTGCACCCTCTTTCTTTTGTAGTGCCCTAGTACTGACCCCATCCAGTCCCATCGCTGTTGTTAATATTTGATTGTGCGAGGAGCAGGATGTGAAGCTACTGTGCTGAATGTGTCAGTCTGACATTAAACATTTTACAGAGAGATTAGATGATGAGAGAAAAACAACAAATGCCACATTCTTGTAAGGGAGAAGGAGGAGGGAGATGGAGACAGAGAGATGATGGAGAAGGAGAAACATTTTATAGAGCATAGAAATTGCCAAGCAAAGTGGTAGACAATGATTTGCAATTGTGTCTCTGCTTGCACATTACTGTTATTGATAGTTGAAATTAAGTAAAATTTTAGGACATCTGACATCTTCGAACAGCCATAAAGACAAACACAGTCAAAGAGTCTTTCCCAAAAAGTATTTTGGAGTCCTGTGGTGTTGATCTGGGGGTAGAGACTGTTTGCGTGTGCGTGTGCGTGTGTGTGTGTGTGTGTGTGTGTGTGGTTCAGCAGGGAGGGGTGCAGGATGTTATTTAGGGACATCTGAAACCATCTGGTTGGGTTTTGACCCTCGTGGCTAAAACAATTTCAATAAAAACTGGTTCATCGTGCCATACTATGTCGCATAATTACATATTTAATACATATATGATTTATCCCTCATCTCTCTCCTGCCTTCTGTTTCTCTATCGCTTATATCTTTTTATTTTAGTTTCCTCATACTCAATACATTTTTCTCTTCCCTTTCTCTCACTCCTGCTCTCTCTCCTGTCTCTTTTCATCTTTTCTATCATCTCTCTGCCTTTCTTGATCTGTGTCTCTTTCCCGCCCTCTATACCTCCCTCTTTTTCTAGGCCCTATAATCTCAGTGTGGGACTGACTCTCAGCTCCCAGAGCTCTGAACCGGGAACACCACTAATTCCCGGGATCAAAAGAAACGCTCTCATCTTCTCCTCCTATATGCCTCTCCTCCATCTCTGTCATCTCCCGACCTTCCCAGGAGTGACGCGTGTGTATGCTACTGTGTGCGCGCACGCAGCGTGGGACCCATTCAACAGCTGCTCGGGAGGGACAGACCACCGCTCCCTATCTCAACGCCTCTATGGAAACTCTGCCTCTTTTCCAGAACCCACCAATGATCTTTATCCATATTCATGCCCTGATTAGTGGACTCGTGTTTATCATTAATAGACCCGCATGGGTCTCTGAGGACCTCAAATCCCCCTGTCTCTCCATCCCGCCCTCTGCCTCGCTCTCCTTTCCTTGCTGTCGTTCCACCACGCCCTCCCTTCTGTTTGCACAGGGAGGAGTCTCAGAGGAGAATTGCGCATGGGATCGAGGAATGGGTAGAGAGTGGAACAGAATTGATGGTGGTGTGGATGGGTACACATTTATTTATTGGGAATAGAAAATGTCATTAAAAAATGTTTGTTTGCTGAGGGTCTTACAATAAGAGGGTGGCTTGTCAAGTGTTAAGTGCTCTTTAAATAATCCTGTGTGTAAAATGAGCATTACAGTTTATCAAGTAATCTTTTGCAATTATTCCTTCGATTACTCCAATAATCTGCATTTATTCATGTACATGAAACAAAAACATTTGCAGAGTGCTCTGTGTGTGTGTGTCCTGAATCCTCTTGTTCTTTCTAATAATTTAGAATCAACGCACATTCCCTGACAATATGCTTCACAACAGTCTTAATCTCCAGAACTGACTAACACCACCACCCAGTGTGTTTATCTGTGTACGTGCGTGCCAGAGTGTCTGCGTGAGTGTGTCCTAATCCCTGTAGTGCACTAACTCACCAAACCCGCTTAATGTGTTCAAAGCCCAGACTTTATACATTGTTACCTACCCCCACTCTCAGAAATACCACTACATACTCAGTTTACACAGTTTATAGCACAAGCGTAGACGTACTCACCAGATATTTTACTACGGAAATACTTTATATGAGGCTGCAAATCAAATTTACATTCACAAGAACTGTCCAAAAACCCTTAGAGCTACAGATAGCCTGCATGTAAACACACAAGTACACCATGGTTTCATGAATAACATTCATTTAAAAACCAACAACCAAACTGTTATGCCTAAACCTAACTCTACCCTTAACTCTTAACCCTTATCATAATCCTAACCCCAAACACTATGAATAACTCAAAAACCTTCAAATGCTTTTTGAATATCAGGACTTGCAAAAGATCTAGGCTTTTCTCAATTGTTCATGTATCTTTGTAATTGGAGAACCTTTATCCTGAAAATGTAGGAAAACCCATATGTGTACAAATGCACTGTTAAGACACCACAAAGAATCTGAACTCAATTCACACTACACCTACTTTATGGGAGATATACATCTGATAGGTTTCCCAAATGCCATCCTATTCTGACTGCACATGACATGCTTTCCCTTAGTGCCGTAGGGCTTTTGTCAAATGTTAAGCTCTTATTGTCTACATTTTGTTTTCCACAGTTTTTGATGTGGGGGTAGGGGATCACAGCAGATTGAGGTCTTTAACCACATATGCAGCCTATAAAATCATATAGATATTTTGCCAGCCTGGAAAAAAACCTGATATAGTTGTAAATCAGCTGTTATTCACTTACCCCCAAATCAAAAGACAGGGAAACAACAGATGTAGTCATTATAAGCTAGGATTTATGACTCCCTCTCACATCTCCAGTCATCTCAATCCAGCTCTCTATGGCATGAAAATAAATGTATAGCTTTAACAAAAAAGGAACCAGGCCAGCCTAGTTTTGGCCGATTAAAAGTAAGTAACGTTTCTTATTAAGTTTACTTCCACTACAAATAGCCAGGGTAACTAAGGTGTGGCTCCGTAATAACTCTATGGTGCTTTAACAGCTTATTAACCAGTAATAAGCTTACTAGTATCTACTAACTTACAACTTGTAATAATCATAAGAATTGAGCACGAACAGTACACTGCTAAAGCTATTTAATTTCATAGCACAAAACCCCTACTCTTTTACTGCCCAATGGGTAGTGATCTCGCCTATATTACCCCAAAGACTATGCACGGAATGTGTACTACAAAATCTACCAGAAATATCACAATATAACCGTAAACAGTTTTATTTTAGGCTTACTGCAATGTAGCTACTGAAGGTTGTATCCAGCGAGATATTTGTCTATCCTGAACAAATCCTGATGCAGAAATTGTTTTGTGCTATTTAGTTTCATAGCAAAACAAAGCAATACAATCGAAAAACCCTCAGAAATAGTCGGAATATAACCGCATACAGCTTTATTTTCGGCTTACTATAACGTCGCTTCAAAAGGTTGTAGACAGCAACATTTTTTTCTATCCTAAACAAATGCTAATGCATTATTTGTTTTGACTGTGACAAGGCTCAAACACAGGTCCTCTTGCCTGGCAGTCAGTCACTATAAGTCACTCACTCAGTAAGAGACATTTACTCTTCCTGGCCCGCTCCGTTTACGTGGTCTGACAAAAATCGTAATCTCTACTGCTCCTCTAAAACTTTTGAAATGCTTGTCAAGTCAGTCAATTGAACAGCGCGTCTCTCATTCTCTCTCACTCTCCCTCTCAAATTTCACACCAATTATTCCTTCTCTCATCATTTTATCCAAGCATAATTGCTTAGATGTTGGACTGACAGATTAGGGTTGTGGTTCAAATTGTGATATTCCATCACATTTTGCTACATTACATACAATATATTTCATCTTATTACTTTTTATTTGAATGTGTTTCATTATTCTTATAGGCAATTCCATAAGGAATTCCCTCCATCCAACAGCAGTTACAATCTAGGCTATTTTGATACCAGGCCTCCAGGACTAGCTACATCTCTCCCCACACCCACCCTTCTCTTTCTCACTCAGTATGTCTCTTTCTTGTCCCTCCTTTCTTGCTCTCTGTCTCTATCTCTCCACTCATTAAAGAGAGTTGACAGGATTAAAATAAAATTTGCATTGAGATGAGCGGAACGCCATTCGAAAATGTTAGGATAGATACACACACACACACACACACACACACACACACATACACACACAGACATACACACAAACACACACTGTATTTGGGTCATTTCTGATTGCATACATTACATTAAACACAGTTACCCTGATAGTTAAATTAGACTAATCCGTGAGTGTGAACGTGAATGTGAGTGTGTTTTACTATATAAAGGGCGACCAAAAAGGTGCATAAACTGTGGATAAACCAGAAAAAAATCTATTAATGGGGACGTTTTCCCTGTCCACACTTTTTTAAAGGGAAATGTAATTTGTTTAGATTTAGAATAAGTTACAATTGGGGTTAGTGTTTTGGTTTGGTAAAGGGTTAGGTTTAAGGTTAGGGTTTAGGGTTGCATTCTATTTTCAAGTGTGTAAAGGTTATGAATAGGTTAAAGGAAAGTTAAGATTAATTTAAAAAAAAAATCAGGGTAATACATTTGGATGTTCCCATTTATATGGCTACATGTGTGTGTGTGTGTGTGTGTGTGTGTGTGTGTGTGTGTGTGTGTGTATGTGTGTGTACCTACATTTTTGTTCCCTATTTGGGGCTCTCACAAAAGTGCTCAATGTTTTTGCTTGTTTGGAATCTGTTCTTCTGTGTGTTGGTGTATAATCTATTTGCTTTTATTGAGGGCATCATCCCCACCTCAATAATTGATAGCTCCATCTGCCTGCTTAATCTTTTTTGTGAGTTCTCCAAACATCAAACAAACGACAGATCATTACTTTAGACACACTGTTTAATCACATACACTGGAGACCCTATATCCTGCCAATGACTGATAATAAGGGCAATCTGGCATTGTATTTATAATGTTACAAACATTCATATTTCTAATCAAAGAAGCAAAAGTGATCACCCTACATAACCATCTGTCATTACACTGCAAACAGTCTATGGACAATTTATTATCGCAAGGAGTTTTGCAATTCATATATAGATGGGTCGTAACAACTGATTCTGTAGCTCACATTTGTGCTTTAGTGTAATTTGGAAAAGCATGGAAAATAACAATATCAGGGACTAATTTTATGTTTTTGGGAGCCACAATTGTTACAAAGTCAGGGAACTCGACAAAATATTTGATGGCTGTCCTTTTTTATACATTGATTTTCTATCGCCAAAGGAAGTCAACATGTCATTTTGTAATTGGGTTGAGAGTTACTCGGTGAGTAACAAAATGTGAGTGAGACTGAGATTCTGCGTCTTACAATGCAAACAATGACACTGACTCATTCCATATTTCCCACTTTGACTCATGAAAGTCTTACCTAAATTCTAAACCTAACCCATATTGCCTAGCTGTAATTACAAATTAATGATATCCTATTGTACCATTTACCCTAAATCAAACTTTTAAAACAAAAATATGTATGAGAATATATTCCCAAGAATTTCTAAATGATTCAAAATCAGAAAATATTCCTAGTAATCGCTTATGGTCTGACCACAGTCGGGGACATACAAACAATTTGTATATGTTAAAAAAAACTGTAAATTAATCAGCTTCTTAAGACTAATTGCAAAATCACCTAGATAGTCAGGAGTAGACTGGCAATACTGAGATTGTGTGTGTTTTTAGCACATACAAGCCCAATTCCATTCCCTAGAGATTACATCAGCCTCCATTCATTTAGAGTAGTGACCACAATGTGATATGGGACATGGACAAACAGTGGGGAGAACAAGTTTTTGATACACCACTGATTTTGCAGGTTTTCCTACTTCCAAAGCATGTAGAGGTCTGCAATTTTTATCATTTGTACACATCAACTGTGAGAGACAGTCTCGAAAAAAATCCAGAAAATCACATTGTATGATTTTTAAATAATTAATTAGCATTTTATTTAATGACATAAGTATTTGATACATCAGAAAAGCAGAACTTAATATTTGGTACAGAAACCTTTGTTTGAAATTACAGAGATAATATGTTTCCTGTAGTTCTTGACCAGGTTTGAACACACTGCAGCTGGGATTTCGGTCCACTCCTCCAAACAGACCTTCTCCAGATCCTTCAAGTTTCAAGGCTGTCGCTGGGCAATACGGACTTTCATCTCCCTCCCAGGATTTTCTATTGTCTTCAGGTCTGGAGACTGGCCAGGCCACTCCAGGACCTTGAGATGCTTCTTACGGAGCCACACCTTAGTTACCCTGGCTGTGTGTTTCAGGTCTTTGGCATGCTGGAAGACCCAGCCACGACCAATCTTCAATGCTCTTACTGAGGGAAGGAGGTAGTTGGCCAAGATCTCGCGATACATGGCCCCATCCATCCTCCCCTCAATACGGTGCAGTCGTCCTGTCCCCTTTGCAGAAAAGCATCCCCAAAGAATGATGTTTCCACCTCCATGCTTCACAGTTGGGATGGTGTTCTTGGGGTTGTACTCATCCTTCTTCCTCCAAACACAAAGAGTGGAGTTTAAACCAAAAAGGTCTACTTTTTTCTCATCAGACCACAGGACCTTCTCCCATTCCTCCTCTGGATCATCCAGATGGTCATTGGCAACTTCAGACGAGCCTGGACATGCGCTGGCTTGAGCAGGGGGACCTTGCGTGCGCTGCAGGATTTTAATCCATGACGGCGTAGTGTATAACTAATGGTTTTCTTTGAGACTGTGGTCCCAGCTTTCTTCCGGTCATTGACCAGATCATGCCGTGTAGTTCTTGACTGATCCCTCACCTTCCTCATGAGCATTGATGCCCCACGAGGTGAGATCTTGCATGGAGCCCCAAACCGAGGGAGATTGACCATCATCTTGAACTTCTTCCATTTTTTAATAATTGCGCCAACAGTTGTTGCTTTCTCACCAAGCTGCTTGCCTATTGTCCTGTAGCCCATCCCAGCCTTGTGCAGGTCTACAATTTTATCCTTGATGTCCTTATACAGCTCTCTGGTCTTGGCCATTGTGGAGAGGTTGGAGTCTGTTTGATTGAATGTGTGGACAGAGGTCTTTTATACAGGTAACAAGTTCAAACAGTTGCAGTTAATACAGGTAATGAGTGGAGAGCAGTAGGGCTTCTTAAAGAAAAACTAACAGGTCTGGTATCCTACATTTTCAGGATAAAATACAAATTAATTATTAAAAAAATCATACAATGTGATTTTGTGGATTTTTGTTTTATATTCTGTCTCTCACAGTTGAAGTGTACCTTTGGTAAAAATGACAGACCTCTACATGCTTTGTATGTAGGAAAACGTGCAAAATCAACAGTGTATCAAATACTTGTTCTCCCCACTGTAGAGAGAAGAGAATGGAGGGCATGAAGAAAGAGGTTGAGAGGGTTTGGGACTATGTCATCGTTTATGGGGGGGATAGTGAGTAAAGGTGAAAGGGGGAGAGGGAGGAGTGACTGAGGGGACCATTCTTCCATACTGCCCCAGCATGCCTTTCCATTAGCTAATGAATTCTGCATGTTATGACGCTGCTGTGGGTCTTTCCAATATACCTTGGAGCGCTGGTGCCAAAAGACTCTCCCTTCTCTCACCCTATTCTCCTTTATTCCTGTCTTTATTGTCCCTTCATCTTTCTGGAAGCAAAATACCATGGTGCGTCACAGTTGGAGAGATGATGGAATGTAGAGATGTTGAGATGGATGGATAATCAAATCAGTCCCTATCCTAGTGATCCTTGGTTCTAGAGCCAAGGTCGCTACTTGGTCTTCTGGAGCTGATTAAAGAGAGAAGGAAGATGGTCGATCCGTCTCTGTCCATTCTCGGTCACTTTCTCTCATACACATCCAGACTTGTCTCTAAACAAAGGCTTGCATATTATCCGTGCAGACATGTAACATATCAAGTCATTATCTTTTTCAGCTCTCTATTGTCTTTGCTTATACAGGACCCACTTTGTCTATCGCAATCTCACTTATATATGTAATTTTTGTCAGTCACTTTTCTCCAACAAGACTTCCAGGAATTATTTTGTACATTTTTATTATTTGGTCCCCAGTAAGAATCGAACCAGCAATCTTTCAGCCATGTCCAACACCGTGAGCCTCTCTCCAATCCCAAGCTCTCCCCACCTGCCCATTCCATTCACCCAAAATCCCCCCACTCCTTCCCTTTTTCCATTAATACATTGGTAACAGACACGTCTCATACTGACCGGGTCACCTCTCTTCTCGACAGGGGGGTGGGAGTTAACCATGGCTGATACGCGCGCATGCTCTCACGCACACACACAATTAACCAGACCAGTGTAGGGTCACGGCTCGTATCTTCCTCACACCAGGAGCTGAATAGTAATACAGCATACAGGGCATGAATCCTAAATAGCACTTTCCCTATATTGTTCCCTACCTTTTCTCTATGGCACTGGTCAAAAGTGTTGCACTAGATAGGGAATATAGCGCTATTGGGCACGTAGATGTGGTGGTAAGATAAGTAGCCATGACAATCCCTTTACAGAACCTCTCACAGCCCCTTATTGGGCACTGCCTCTAATTCATGTGCATGTTATAGGATGTAGGGATAGCTGTGTGTGTGTTTTTAGGATGTAGGTATGGCTAAAGCTTTACAAGGAAATGCATTGTGTCTGTTTAGGTGTAGCCTCTCACCCAGCCAGGTGAGTTGTATCAAGTAACCTAAACTACGTTACTGAAAGATTACATTCTAAAACAAACAGTTCCTTAATGTATAATTAGACGTTCCTCAAATTTAAATTCAGGATAACCTCTATACATTAGTTGATAAACCCTTTAAAGATTTCAAACTGTTTTAACAAGAAGTTTTGGTATTATTTTTCAATAAAACATTTCATAAGGATGCACTGTTCCACTTCAGCAAACTTTCTGATTTCTATTCACTCCCCCCTCTCTCTCTCTCTGTGTGACTGTGTGTGCGTGCGTGTATATGTCAATATGTCTATATATGTTACAAATACATATAAACAATTATATACATCTAGATTGACCCATTTCATTAGACTATGGTTTAAAGGCTAGCTAAGTGAAGCTTTCAAAACGTAATTAGCCTACCTTCTAAAAGCCAAATTACCTACTAATAAAAACATTCTCATTACTAACCTTATGCTCAATATAAATTATATATTATCATGGTGTCAGCTCTAGTCCTACATTGGAAATTATTATTATTATTATTTATTATTATTATTATAAGCTCTATAATGAATGTCACGTGACATTAACCTACCTGTTACTTCGGTGGGGCGGGGCTCTACCAGCTTGACGAAGAGAGCGCGTGAGATCTTCAGGCAGGGCAGTCAGATCGAAATATACTACTTTCCTCCTATTCCGCGATCGGTTCAGCTCTTATGCTATAATTTGTTTTATTAAAGTCGAAAGGGGATGTTTTCTTTTTGTTTAAATATTTCGTTCACGTGGAATATTCGATTGGTTTTAAATTCGGACGGTTTTACCATCAACAGTCGGACAGGGTCAATTACAGCGCCAGGGACTGGAGCAGAGAGACAGGGAGTACGCACTATTCGTGCTGGGTAAACCTAAACCTCTCGAAATATCAAGGATATTATTGCAGTATGATTTAATTATCAATAACTTGTGATTACTTTGAATGCAGTTCAAACAAATAGCATCAACAACCTATGTCGCTTTTACTTCATTCATATTCATGTTCACTTCCCCTGAAATAGGTACGCTATGCCTTTCTGAAAGCTAGAATTATAATTAACCTGTCAATCAACGCAAAAGAAACAAGTTGGATAACATTTATAGGCAAAACGTTAATTGCGTTTTATTTATTATTCGCGCTTTCACGTCCTAATTTTATTAATCTTAACACACTAACGGCATCACCGGTGGATTATAGCCTGTTTGCAAGAGGATGCGACTCAGCTGAGGTCGGGATCTTTCGGTGAAAAGCTCCCAGGAAGGGCCAGACCGGACTAGATCCTGCATTACCTTAAAGACTGAGCCGAAAATGAGGGCGACTGGTGGGGTGATCTTCTGGCTTCTTTCCGTGTTATGTTCTCTCTCCGGATATTGGACGGTCAGTCTGAGCAGTCTTGGAGGTATGCGTAAGTTATGACACGTTTATTTAATCCTGGCAGTGCCCTAGACAATGTGGATGAACATCTTGTCAAGTGATTGTTAAGCACTAGGAAAATGCTATAATTTCCCAAGTATAAACGAATACACTCTCAGCAAAAAGCAAAACAAAAATCAAATGTTCCTAAAGGCTTTTTTTGGCTGTGCCTGTGAAGGAACCACTTGTTTAACCCTTATTGGGTTCCAGGTACAGCCCCAGCTAGAATCCTTTTGGGTTCCATGTATAACTCCTTTCACAGAGGTTTATAAATGGAATAAAGGTTTGTGCCTAAAAACATTGATATGTATTTCCTATGGAAATTGAGAGTACCTTAATGGAATATCTTTTTCGAACTTCTTCTGAAAGCGAATGCACCTGCTTATAGTCTATACATGTGTATAATTTGAATGGTTTGTCTGGTAAGTGATTGACCTGTATGCCCAGGTCAATAAATGTATTAGAGTCCAACTGGAGGTTTTTGTTGGTATAGTTATATGAGAGTGAAAAAGGGGGTTGTTTGTATGGACCTTTTGTTGGGCATTAGGGATGTTTGGATAACAAGTGTGTTTCCAAATAAATGCACATCCATTCAAGGTGTACAGTGTTTTAGATAGTGTATATATTTAGTGTGTATGTATGTTTCTGCAAATCTTAGTAAATCCAGAAAACATTTTACTCATGAGTCGATTTCTGGCTCAGGGTTTAGGTTTAGGGTCAAACTTTCAATGCATTTTAGAATTAGAATTGGGGTTTCTTTAAGGTCCAGGTATTGTTGGTTAAGTTTAGGGTTAAGGTTAGACATTACACCTAGGTAAAGGTTAGGCATACATTTTACTTTATTGAGGTTACGGTTAGGGTTAGATTAGGGTTAGGTTAGGGTAAGGGTCAGGTTTAGGGTTAAGATTAGGGCAAGGGAGCATGCAGTTTCTATTTTTTGGTCCCCAGGATGTTAGCTGTACAAACTTGTGTGTGTGTGTGTGTGTGTGTATATATATATATATATATATATATATATATATATATATATATATATATATATATATATAAAATAAGAGACCACTGCAACTTTTTATTCCTTTCCAAAAAAGTCGAAAAAGGTTTCGAGGGGTTGCAAATTGAACGCTTTTGTTTCCTCACTCATAACTTTACTTTTCACGTTTTTTTGTTTATATTCAGTAAATAATTCTAATGGCTTGTATCATTTAGCGTCTGTTCAATAACAGAGAGGATGGTTGATAGAATCCACGGGCTGCGAGGAAACAAATCTGAGCCGGGCACTTAACCGTAGTTGATCCCTGGTCATCGCTGGAAATAAGAAATGTGTTCTTATTCAACTTACCGGGTTCAAATATAGTTTAAAAGAAAAGCCCATGTACTGAGTCAAGTTCAGACAGCTGGTGACAGTTTAAATTATATTCTTAGAGCATTTGAAATTGTCTACCCAATACGAGGAAAACATGCATATATAGCGTGTGGCTTCTGGTGACATGTGGGTTGGTTGTACTAACACTGTTAATCGTTTAACGTTAATATCCTGTCTGTGGCATTCGAACAGTGCCAGGTGGATGTTGGCCCGGATGGCTGGATGTTGGCCCGGGTGCAG
Source organism: Esox niger (assembly GCA_016801105.1). Taxonomy (NCBI): domain Eukaryota; kingdom Metazoa; phylum Chordata; class Actinopteri; order Esociformes; family Esocidae; genus Esox; species Esox niger. The sequence continues at coordinate 82,602 of JACXGJ010000688.1, forward strand.
TAAATAAGAGATTAATAGATTGCGTCACCGTACCCATTGACATCACTAGAAAGCTGTAATGTGTTCACGTTTTACCACGTCCCGTGTGCCAAGATATCCGAAGCTGTTAGCATGGACAGCGGAACGCTTCGCCAAACAGCACATTAGGGAAGTCTGAGTTTCTTACACTTCACGGTTAATATTAGGCTATATGTTAGTGATCTAGATCGGGGGATGCCGCTGCTGTGAACACTGCGCGGTCGTGTCTTTGCCGCGGAGATTAATCAATGGATGTGGTGTCTCTCTGAGCTCGGCTCCGCGCGCTGTTGGGCAACGCTGTCCAACCGTTGAGATTAAGTGGAACTACAATATACGTAAAAGGCAGAAAGGGAGAGAGAGAATAAATCAAACAAAGTCTATTGCACAAAGTAAGAGATTACTAACCTGTGGTGTGTATTTGCTTGTGTGTTTGTTATGATGGTCACAGAGCAGAATAGATTTTCTTACGTTAGATCTGGTCATTGCTTTGTTCGGATGAAACGTACTGCTGATTGGTATGCATTTAGCATTATCTGTATAACTTACCCCTCGTGTCCCAAATTAATATTTATATTTTTAGAGCCCTTACCATAAAGTACCTCAAATTAGGACAGCAGATGTAGGATTATCTACCCCAAATTGCATTCACTAAAATGCAAAACTGACCTCACAATAAGCAAGTATAAGCAAGAGGTGACTCTCTGGATGTGCACTTCTGACCAGATTGCATAGGCGCCTAATATATACTATATATTAGGGGGGTATTTATGAGGCATGGAACCAAGCGGGGCCACAGAGCCCCTCAAGACCTTTGCGCTCCTGTCAGTTTCACTCCAGAGCTTACTGCCCTAATGCCCCTCACATGAAACAGATTAGGTCCCCGAAACACAATAGCCACCACAGCTAACAGTGTTGTGACATCACAAATCACTTCCCCAAAGACAGTTCAAGGGACTTAAATATCTTGCCATCCAGGCATCTAGACTAGTGGTTATAGCATCTGACAAGTAACTAAACAATTGCTAGATCGAATACCAGGGTCAAGAAGGTGATAAATCTCTTGTTCTGTCTTTGCGTGCTGTTAACTCTACTTGCTGTGTTTAGAAGCATTATGCCAAATAGTGGCCAACTACAAGAAACGTCTGACCTCTGTGATTGCCAACCTCTGTTTTTGCCACTAAGTACTAAGTTATGTTTTGCAGAGGGGTCGATAACTTATTTCCCTCTTACTTATTAAAATGCAAATCAATTTATAACATTTTTTACATGCATTTTTCTAGATGGTTTTTTCCGTTATTCAGTCTCTCACTGTTTAAATAAACCTTTTTTTCTCAGTGGGCAAACATACAAATTCAGCAGGGGATCAAATACTTTTTCCCCCTCACTGTGCAATATGTGTTGTGTTACTGTGACTAGCTTTTGTGAACACAAGTTTATGAATGTATTGCTTTGTGAGATGTAGTGAGGAGATTTTGACTTGAGGGAAATCATTTGTCATTGGGGACCGCTAATGTATTTAACTGTGAGGTGAGCTCAGGAACTCTTTCCTTTCAACTCCCTCTTTCTCTACCTCTTCCTTTGTCTCTCACTCGCTCTATTTGTTCTCTCCATTTTCTCCACCTCAGTCTTTTTCTCTGAGCATTTGGAATGACTGTTAGAGTACTGTTGACTGATATCAGCAGGGTAAAGTGCTTTCAAGGGAATATGGAAAGCGATCAGAAATGCTTTTAGTCCGGCTTTTTGCCAAATGATACCCTACTCCCTTTTCTAGGGCACTACTTTTGGCAAGGTCCAATTGCGTTGCCAGTCAAAATCAGTGCGCTTTATAGAATAGGGGGATATTTTAAATGCAGTCCCAATATATTATCCATTGGGTGGATGAACTGGAAAAGAGAAAGAAACAGAGAGGGAGAGATAGGAAGAGAGAATGGGAGAGAGGAATGGAGAGAGCCTTCCAAAGCCCCTTTCCTCACTGAATCTCGAGGTGAGTCTCATAATCTTCTCCTTTGTTTTCCTTCTTGTCCCTACTCACCAGTTTTTCCCAAGAAACTCACAATCATGTTTCTCTTTCTCACCAGTCATTCTGTTGCAGACTTTGGTAGATTCATTCTTAAGTACAACTTCTAATGCTGAACATTGTATTGTATTATTTTGCAGGGAAGAGGCAATTTTATGCTTTATTGTTTTAAGTCTTTGGGGATTGATATAGTGGAGCCTTTTGCAGTGAGAGCCTTGGGCCTTCATTCAAATGAACCAATGCTGCATTGTTACATGGGCCTCGGAGGCAGTGGCGTACCCTGGGCCACCCTCAGTGAGTGGTACTGTATTTCTTGTCGTTGTCATGTCACCAACAACACACCACTTGTAGTGAAGGTGTGATTATGTCAGTGAGATATAGAGACAGAAAAGAGAAGAGAGGGATAGTGTCCCAAGCCTCCAAAAGGTCAGGAACACAAGTATTCGGAAAGGATTCCTCGCTCCCATGGGGAAATTGGAGGGTATCTCGCTAGGATTCTCGTTCGTCAGCAAAATGTATTAACAAACAAACAGGTTTCTGATGCGTAAGCATGCATCTTCTGATGAACCGTCCCATTGTTTAGTAGCAGAATGTCATTACCATAAATATACATAAATAACACAAGTCATCCCTTTGTGAATGACAAGACTTTGCACACAAATACGTTCACACACACTAGGAGTGTGTGTCACTAGGAGCCGAGAGTTCGGGGGTCGTGCATACAATCGGCGTTACCGACATTCCTCGGTCAACTCTGTGTAGGATTTTCCTCCTTTCCGCTCACCACGATTCTTCCTGTTCTCTAGGTTATTACCACACTGTAGAATGTGTGTGTGTGTGTGTGGAGGATGTGGCTAATAAATACTTTACATTAAGACCAGCCACAAGTCAAAGTCATGGGATGATGGAATTCTTCCCTGGCTTTCACTCATTCCCTACTTTTTTCTTCCTTTTTTCCAAGTACATGCTGTGTCATCACAAAATCCAGACTACATTATCCATAGCACAATGGGCTGAATGGGCATACGTCTTTGTGATATTGTGTTGCCTAATGGTATACAATATCTAAAAATGTTTCCATATAAATAAATGCAACTGAAGCTCTAATGCTGTATTGAACATTTTTACATTTGAGCTGACACTCTTATCCAGATGTAGTAGTGAGTGCGTACATTTTCATAATTTATTTCTCTAGTTATTGTAATGGACAATATCAGCAAAATGCCTGCAAAAAGTGTTTTGCATGGTCAGTGTCAATGATTTTCGTTTTTATCATGCACTCTAAATTTAATGCACTACGCTTCTCCACTGCCTTAAGTGCTTTTTGATGAAAGTAGTGCCATATATAGGGTAAAGTTTTCCATTTGGGACATGGGCATGCTTTTCTTTGAAAATCTTTAGATTTTGATGTGATTCATTATAGCATATTATCCATCAATCACACTTATACATGTTCTTCCTGGTTGTATTCATTATTATTCTCCTTTACCATGTTAGGATTTGATTAATGGCAAACTACATTGGACAAGAAGGATATTTTCTTGTGTGTTTGTGTCTCTCTGATGATGTTGCCTTATTATGTAGTTCTCACAAAGACCATATATGTTGTTTGAAAAGCCTTAATAGTCTGTGTGTGTTATCTAAGGTGTGGATGTATCTCTTTTTTATAAATACCCACAAAAACAGAGACTTCAGCTTGTTTGGGAGAAGATCTTGGTGTGTGTATTGAAGGGTATCTGTGTTTGTATATTGTCGGGTTAGTCTAGTGAAGTTGACCCCTAACTGAACCAGTTGAGAGAGCAAATTTTCCAGACTTACTAGGAAGGAGAGAAATCAGAGTTGACTGGTCAGAGACAAGATCAAGGTTTAAAAGGTCATTCTGGGTCAGTAAAGTTGTTGACAGACTCAACCAAATTTGGTTCGGATTGACTGAAGGGAGAGAAGAACCAATCAAGCAAGCATGTTTATTTATATAGCACAATTCATACATTGAAGCAATTCAATGTGCTTTACATTGAATATAAAAATACATTATCCATCATCTGCAGATTGTAACATTTACACAAAGGTTATTCCTCTGATAGCACCAGAACTTGCATTATGATTGGTAACTACAGGTTGTGTGGTTACTACCATTACTTCAGGTCACTGTTTCTGTGCGTGTGTGTGTTTGTCAGGTCGGTTATGGATGTAAAGTAGTGTGGAGTCACGCTGCTTGTGTTTGTCTGGGGCTTTGGACTTCCAGACCTCCATCTTTCTCTCACTCTCTCACTCTCTCTTTCACTCTCTCCTGATTTCCTTTGGAGGATCTTACGGTATATCAGCAGAAAAGAAGAGGAAGAGGGAGGAGGGAAGGAAGGAGTAGGTGGAGTCACATACACACAGACACTGTGAAACATACAAAGACAGACATGGTACATATGCTTCAGTGTTTGGGCAAAACGATGCCGAGATCGAATAACTAACGTCATGGAAATGAGATCCTTTAAATCCTCCAACCAAATCCATCAGAATCAGCAACATGTGATCATTTGATTTGGTTATTCAATGCTTGTAATCTACTTTGCCCAATGGAAGGCAATCAGCATCTCAAAAAATATTATAAATAATCAAAATAAAATTCCATTAAACAATTTGCATGCTCCAACACAACTCACTGGCTGGGCCAGACATCCAAATGGCAAAACGGCCCACAAATCTTTACATTGGTTACGTTTACACAGGCAGGGAAATTCTGATATTTTTTCCCCCACCCTTTGCTCTTTCTAATCAATCACAATGGATCATTTCACATTGGATCTTCAGACATTATGTAATTGGTCTAAAGACCAAATGGTTAAATATTTATCAGATTTGGGCTTCCTGTGTAAATGTATAAACGCTGAATTGCTTTAATCACTGACTCTGCATATTGACAACATGCATAATGTTCTTTTTTTAAGTACCGCCCTAAAAATGTGTCTTCCTGAACCAGGATCTTGGAAAGTGGTGTCCGAGCTTGAGGCCAATTAGATGCCTCTGTTAAAAGTGAATTGTTAATATATACAGGTCCAAGGCACTCAATGCCATGAGTGCAGTTAGCATGTAATAGTTTTAAGATGATTTTTGCATAGAGTAGATACAATAGACATGTTGTACTTGGATATGAAGTTGTAGGACCTGTGTAGCATTCCTGTAAATATGATGGACAATTATTTAAAATGACAATTAGTGTTCCTTCAGTTTTATTGCGCACGAAAGCAGATGTGCTTTGGGTCATTGTCAATCTGAAAGGTGAACTTCATCTTCATCTTTCTAACAGACGCCTGATGGATTTGTGCCAAAATTGCCTGGTATTTGGAATTATTCATAATTCCCTCCATCCTGACTAAGGCCCCGGTTCCAGCTGAAGAAAAACAGCCACAAAGCATGATGCGGCCACTTCCATGCTTCACTGTGGGTATGGTGTTCTTTGGGTGATGTGCAGTGTTGTTTTTGCGCCAAACCTACCTTTTGGAATAATGGCCAAAAAGTTCAACCTTGGTTTCATCAGACCATTACACATTTTCTCACATGCTTTTGGGAGACTTGTTTATTTTGCAAACTTCACGGGGATTTTGATGTTTTTCTTTGTAAGAAAATGCTTCCGTCTTGCCACCCTACACCATAGCCCATTCATATGAAGAATACGGGAGATTGTTGTCACTTGTAGCACACATCCAGTACTTTCCAGAAATTCCTGCAGCTCCCTCAATGTTGCTGTAGGCCTCTTGGAAGCCTCCCTGACCAGTCTTTTCATCATTTTTGGAGGGACGTCCAGTTCTTGGTAATGTCTCTGTAGTGCCATATTTTTTCAACGTGGAGATGACTGCCTTCACTGTGTTCCATGGTATATCTAATGTTTTGGAAATTCTTTCATACACTTCTCCTGACTGATATCTTTCAACAATGAGATCCCTCTGATGCTTTGGTTCTCTGCGGAACCATGGTTTTTGCTCTGAGATGGAAACTAAGAAAATGTCAGTAAAATCCTACAAGAACAGCTGAACTTTATTTGTGTTTAATCAGAGTCACTTTAAATGATGGCAAGAGTGTAATGACTTCTATTTAACATGAGTTTTAATGTGATTGGTTATTTCTGAACACAGCCACATCCCCAGTTAGGAAAGGATGTGCACTTATGCAACCAGGTAATTGTAAGGTTTGTATTTTTCATTTTTCCTCTCAAAGATTTATGTTTGTTTTTCATTTATGTGTCTCATTATATTACTTCACAAAAACCTGACATTTTAACAGGGGTGTGTAGACTTTTTACATCCACCCCTTTCTCTCTCCCTGTAGAACATACTTGTATAATTTCTTTGCTCTATTTTTAAGGATTGTATTTGGAAGTGCACCTGATGAGGGTGATTTTCCACTGACTCTTTCGTTTTTAGTTGAAGGAATGGTTTGTGCGAATTTTACAGCAAAACTAAACACATTCACATGTCCCAGAGACTCTCCCGATTCAAATAGAGGTGCTTTTGAGTTTGTATCTCCAACCATTTAGTAATGACAAATGTCTATGTGACAAGATAGGCATCACTGATGACTCCTTATGTCTATGCAGTAAATGACGATTACTGGCGCATTCCCCTGGCTCTTCCATTTCTATTGATACGCGTTTGATATATACAAATGCCTTAGTGATGTTGGTCTTGTTTGTGCACCCCACTTCTGCAGAAAAACAGAAGATGATGCATTTTGGTAATCCATTTATTGTAATGGCTTATATAATGCCTGGTTCGCAAATGAAAGATTCTGCTGAAAGCAGTATAAAATAGACTTTGTTTAGCACAAACATACCAGAATTAGGCAATGCATACTGTAATGACTTAACCAAATTCAATCAAGTTCACGTGATGGTAGATTAATATCTTAATACACTTAACATACAGCATTGTATGTTAAATGTATGTTAACAAAAGTTATTTAAAGAGCTCTTCTAACTGGTTATTCCAGTTTAGCTACTTTAAATTAAGTTATTGTAATGTACTGAATTGTAATCTAAAAACTATTTTGCCTCTGGGACAATGGTGTGATTATATGCTCTGCTGCAAACACTCAATAACAGGTTTGATTGGCTAGTCTTTTTCTTTTAGTACGGACCAGATGAGGTGTGTGGGTCCTTTAAAAACATAAACACAGTAGCAGAGGGTGTGTCCACCGTAAAGATGTCTCCAGGCATTTGGGTTTCCCACAGCGAGTTCCCAGTCCTATTTTCTGATCCTCTGTTTGTGTGTTTTTGTGTGTGTCGAAAGGGTATCTCATTTTCATTTGATGTTTTAACGTTTTATGATCGGACGTTGAATTCCAGCATGCACTCATTCTGTGTGGTTAGGGGTTTTGCGATGGGGTTGACCGAATAAACACTAAACTGTTAATAATGTAGGTTCATTTTGCCTGGTTTAGATTGGGGCTTAGGTTCTGTGTGTGGAAACAAAAAGCAATTACAATGCTGCTTTACCATCCAGCAGGCTGGCGGCTGAAGTTGTCCACATTGAGGGAGATGTTTAACTCTGTTGAGGGAGATGTTTTAACTGCTAGATTCTGCTCTGAGAATTGCAGATTTTCTCAAAGTTAAAGACAGCCATTTGTTGTTGCTAGTGGGGTAAGCAGAAAGATGTAATCATTAAATGTTTAGAGTACCTGCACAGACATAAGATAATGAAGTCTATTTTAGTCATCTCTCCAGTGTGCTTGTTTGTCTAAAAGCATTGTACACACACCTGGTCATTATTCAGACAAGGCTCGTTAAATCAACGCAATTTCTTCCCTGTGGCTAAAACACATGCACATAAACACACACACAGGCAGACCCACCGCAGACAAACACATGCAGACACACAGACCACACACAGGTCTGAGAAGTAAGACGTCTTGGGCTACTGTTGCCTCGTTTCCACGAGTGTCAAACACTGGTGTTTTACCGTAAAGTCCAGAGTTCTTTCTGATTCCAAATACGCGGGCCAGTACCTGTAAGCCACTAGGCCCTGGCTGAGTAGCCTGGTTCCTTTGGTGCCAAGCACCAGAATAGGGCGGGTTTGCGGGTTAACGCGTTATGTGGTGGGAAAACGTGGTGTGTTGTGCTATTTGTATAGCGATGTGTATCGTTCACTTTAGGCTTCTCGTATTGGTTTCCCTCCGATCTAACAAACAGATCCCTGATAAAATAAAGAAAAATAAAGCAACAGTACAGGGAAGTAAAGACTGAGAACGGAAGGAGTTGTAACAACCTAAGTTGATATGATGCCATATGAAAACAGCACTGACACGGAGCCTGAAGAACTTATAACAATGCAAATTGACCTCAGAGTTCTGCTAAGTCCTTCCATTAGAGGTAGAAGGTTTTAAGAAAATACTTATCAAACTAAATAATGAATACACTGGCCTACAGTTGCAGTGTCATGGGTGTAAGTGGAGAAGCCAGTCACAGGAGGAAGACATTTGTTTTATTATTAAGTTCAAACAGCGTATTATATTCAGTTACTATTTCTCTTTCTATATTATACATTTAATAGTCTTTGTTGTCACAAAATCCACTGACTGATTTGGATGGTCGAATGTACTTCCATTGAAATGTCATAAAAAAGCTTCTCAACACTGGCTGATTGGACAGCGGTTGGTGTTTCCATTGTGATGCCATTAACAATCTACTGAGAGCACTGGCTTAGTGGATACTAAGTTCAACAATAGAAGGTTAGAACATGATAGGTTCTAATAACACATAATTCTCTGCACTACAATTTAAGGGACCAGCTTCCGCATATGCTATGACGGAGTGAATGGTAACAGCGCAAACATATTATCTAATATATTATATTATCTAAATATATTATCTAATATATTATCTATATTATCTATATTATCATAGTGAAATATTTTAACAATTGTAATCTATTTCAGCAAACTACTATGTTAAAACAACTTCTTTGCTGTGATTGTTGTATGTTGGGAAAATGTGAATATTTTTTCATTTTATCTGTAGACAGTTTTAACTGAACAACCCTACCACCGGTCGCATATTTGAGTAAATCGGTGGACCAGTGAATTTGTTGGTTTCCGAACACTAGTGGAATCTTCAATTTTCCTAACCTAATGTAAAACCTAGATTGGGTAGAGGAGAGGATTCCATTCTGTTGGCTTCAGCACTCTCAGCACCCCTACTACTAGTGGCTATGACAAGTCTGTGTGTGTATTTGTGTCCCTTTGGGGTCCTTTTTGATGTCTGCCAGATCACAGTCCCTATAATAAAGCTTTTAGTCTGATCTGAAGGAGAGCTCATAAAAGATTGTGTCGACTGTCTGATGTGTCTCTTTGTGTGTGTCTGTCTGTGTGCACGTGTGGTTGTGTGTGTGTATTCCCTCCAGACTAGCTCTCTGGTCCACTCTTCCTCAGCTGAACTGTTCAATTATGATAATGTGTCTCAAAGATAATGTTATGTGGCAGGATGGCTGGCTTTCACAAAACACACACACACACCAGCCATTGAACAGAGGGAGGGTAAGTTACTGTATGTAATTTACTGTAGTGACCCGCATTCTCCAAAACCTTACATAAAATGTTCTCCCTTATCCCATCATCCTTTAGCCCCTGACATAAACAAAAAAGTAGTAGCATAATTCTTTGGAGTGAAGTGTGTTTTAATTGTACAAAAGAAATATACTTTATTTTGATAAGCTTTACTGCAGTATGCTGGTCTTTAAATTAGTGTAATAGAGACGGAGAGAGTCTGGAAGAAAACTAGAGCCTCTAAAAAAAATAAGAAAGATCGTTAAGAGATTGTTTATTGACATTTAAAATGTAGTTGTTAATTTTTTATAATATATTTTAGTTTCTGCATCAGTGTGTGTGTTGTGTGTCAGTCTGTGTTAACCACAGTGAATGGTTCAAGGAAGGGTGTGTCTGCTACCCAGCAAACATAACACTCCAGAAGCCCTTGAGCATTGTAAATCTATCAGATAGAACAGAACACACAAATCAATATCTTTTACATTAAAAACAAACCGAAATATTTCTATAAGCGAGTCATTTTTCACATTCCAAGATTTCAAAACTCTTTCTGTACCCTCATCCTGAAATTAACATGATAAATAAAATACAGAATTTCTGACATCAGGAATATTTGTGGAATAAATAAGAACAATACTAAACATTTCGGAAGACTTATACTTATATAATAGTTCCATTCCAGATAATCACTTCTGTTTTGTTACTGTCCACGAAACATTATGACCACCTGCAAAATATGCTGTTGGTCCTCTGCGTTCCGTGGAAACGACGGCGACCCGTCGAGGCATGGACTCTACAAAACCCCTAATGGTACCCTGTGGTATCTGGCACTAAGACATTGGCAGCAGAGCCTTCATCCTCCTGTTCTTTGTGAGGTGGAGCTGCTTTGGATCGGACGTGTTGGTCCATCACATCCCACATATGCTCAATGTTTCATCATGTTCCTCAAACCATTCCCAAACAATGTGTGCAGCGTGGCAAGGTGCATTATCCTGATGAAAGAGGCCACTGACAACAGGGAATACCATTACCATGAAGGGGTGTACCTGGTGTGCAACAATATTTAGGCTGGAGGCATGTGTCAAATTGATCTCCACATGAATGCCCGGTTTCTGGGTTTCCAAGGAGAACATTGCCCAGAACCTCACACTTTCTCCACAACCTTGTCAGCTTATCACGGTGCATCTTTGTGCCATCAATTCCCCAAGTAAAGGGCGTGCGTCCATGTACAAGGCCATCCACCTGAAAACGGGACTCATTGGACCAGGTGACCTTCTCCCACTGCTCCAAGGTCCAGTTCCGAGGCATCGTGTCCATTGTTGGTGCCTTCGTTGATGGACAGGTGTCATCATGGGCATTCTGACTGGTCTGTGGCTGTGTAGCCCCATATGCATCAGGGTGCAATTCACTGTGTGTTGTGACACATTACTACCATAACCATCATTACCATTTTCTGTGACTTGGTGACCACATTAATGTGTGCCTCATTAGACCTTCTGTTGTTTCAGACCGGATGGGGTAGCCTTCGTTTCCTTCGTGCATTGATGAGCCTTTGGCGCTCAGCACCCTGTCGCTGGTTTGTGGTTTGTCCCTCCTCAGACCCCTGTTGGTAGGTAATCACTGCTGACCAGGAGCATCCCAGAAGCCTTGTTGTTTCAGAGAATCTCTCGCTCAGTCATTTGGCCATAACAATTTAGCCCTTGTCAAAGTTGCTCAGGTCTTTACACCTACCCATTTCTTCTGCATCCAACACATTGACTACGAAAACTGATTGTTGGCTTACCAGCTAATCTACCCAGACCATGACATGTGCCCTTGTTAAGAAATTATCAACATTATTCATTTCACCTGTGGGGGGGGTCAAAATATTTTGGCTCATCAATGAATATTCTAATTATATGGGACAAGGTTAGATAGTCAGAGACTTGATGGGCATTTAGTGTGTCTAAATATCATTTGTTGTGATTGTGACTTTTTGCTGGACCGTGTCAGCGGAGCCGGCTAAGAAGAGCGAATGTCTCCTACTGAGTGAGTGAGTGAGTGACTGACTACCCCTTGTTAAATAGTGTAATGATTAGGGAAACAGACTTGTGAATTATAGGTCCCTAGTTCGTATATCCTCATAGACAAAGTGAAGTACGTGTTATGAGTTATTCCGTATTGATGAAAACTTCGCTGGCTAAAACCGTTAGTATCTACATTATATTAAGTCTTAACTAAAACTATATACGGTTATATTGCAACTGATTCTGACATGGAAGAGGTCATCTTTAGTCTCACTAGCAATTGCTCAATTCTTACGATTATTTCTAGGAAATTGACTCTCTCGTCTTTTCACTTGAAGAAAATGTTAGTTATCGTCACCTTTATTCATAGTTACTCTATAAATGTAATTCACAAATGAAAGGAATAGTATGTTGTTTTGCCATGAAAGAAAAAAAGATGTTCTTATGCTTTGGCAGACTTGCTAGCAATTGCACATTTTTTATGACTATTCCAGTAAGTTAGTAGATACCATTAAAGCTGTTTACTGGCTAATACACTGTTAAAACGACCAGTGGCAAACAGCATACATAGACGCTTTTTGTGGTAGAGGTGAACTTAGTACAAGATGGCAACACTCTACTGCGGGCCAGCTGAACTTGGCTCGCCTTGTTTCGATATATGTTTTAGGGAGTCAGGTGTGCGCTACCTGCTTATGTATTTTTATATCAAATCACAGTCAATCTGATAGCAAACTCTCCATGGCTCAGTACCAGTCCATGACCCAGTAGTTGAGAAACCTTGGTCTATAGAACTACGCCCTTAAAGCTTGTTTCAGTGAAGGGGCGAAGGGGGAGCTTATTTCCTGGTCTGGTGTTTTCCCCTCTGCTTCTCTCCTATCTCACCCTCCCATCCCTTTTACCTGACTGTCTTAATTGCCACATTCATTCTCAAATTTAAGACCACAATTAAAAGAGGGATGAAACAAAGCCCTAATAAGGCTCAGCATACACACTCAAGACCGCAGACAGATTTTAGCAGACGGATTAGCCAGGCTTTTCAATGTTCTAGACACATGGGTGTTTGTGCGTGTGTATTTGGACCACACTTATACTGTTTTATCATGTTCCTCTCCAAGGCTGTATGAACACACACACACATGCACTGCTACCTTCAATCCAAGTGTTTAGATTTAGAAAATGTAAAGGCAATCCCATTTGGCCCCATGCCAACCTTTATCCTGATCAAGGAGAGAGATTGAGAGACTGAAATGGAGAGAGAGATGGATGGAGAAAGACAAAGCGAGGCAGGGGGCAAGACAGAATATTTTTATTGGTCTATTTTTATTAGATTTTATTATTTTCCATTGCTTTGGCAATATACATAAACGTTTCCCATGCCAATAAAGGCCTTTAAGTATAATTCAATTTGAATCAAGAAGATACATTTTCTAAGTAGGATTGGCGTTGTGCTTCTGGTGAAAATCTTAGTGTTATGTTTATATGAACCACTTCTTAATAACATTGTTAATTACCATGTATTTGCAGATACCCCCTTTAAAAGTGAGGAAATTGGTGAAGGCTGTCAAACAACGGGGGCAGTTCGGCAGTTTAAATAAAGGTGTTAAACAGTAGAGGCAAAAAGCAGAGAACCATTCACACAGACCCCGTGGGACCTGAAGTATAGTAAAATCTGTGTTTGTTTTCCTTAGCGGTTAGTAGTCTGGTGTTTGCTGTGGTTTTACACACATTCACATGTGGACCTGCTCTCCTGCTTTTCCATATACAGGAACTGCTGTTGGTGGAAGTTTGTATTACCAGAGGAAGTGCAAAGAAAAGAAACTCCCTTGGACTCAGTAACCTACTTTCCGGATTGAAACCAATCCCTGATTAGGCCAACATATTTTGCACAGTGTAGTCATTTCATAAAGAGGTAAAAAAGCTGTTGTTGTGGATCAAAGCTGTCTATGCTGTGAATCACAGAAACCGACTGACCGCTCTTCCAAAAACTCTCCTCTGCCGTTCCCCGGCGTCTCCATACTTTTATTAATCTTTATAATGCCTAATAAAATATGCATGAAAAAAGACATTGACTCAGAATTTCATACCACATCATCTGTTAACAATTCTCTAAAGCACTTAGACATGCAGTATTAGGACATCAATTTAAACGTAGAACAATCTTCTGTTTCCCCTATTAGTGAGCAACACTTGTTGACAAATACACAGCCATCAGATGACGGACAGTTTGTCATGTCAATAAACAATTTAAACCTAGTGCAATAATCTTTTTCCACTATTGATCAACTCACAAAAACCACTGGCTGACTGACACACAGCCATCAGCTGAGAGACAGTCTGTCATGTCACTGTTCATACCCCCTCTCCCCTTGAGAGTCTGCTAAATGACTATTATTTAAAAACAAAGAAAACTAAAGTTGTCCATACTATGGACCGTATTAAACTTGATGAGTGTGACGATTCACCTCAGAGGTAATAGCATGTTAGCACTTAAATCATGCACTACTTCAACAAGTCTCTGGTCAACAGTAGAACACTATATAGGGAATAGTATGCCATTTGGGACGCAGACATGTAGTGAACTAAATACCTAAATGTAGCGCTTCACACACAGCATGGGGTTCGGTCAAATCGATCCACAGAGCAGCCTACTGCTAATACATATTTTCCTGTCTGGCTGGAAGCCGTCTGTGTGTTACAGTCTACGCAGTTCTGTACTACTAAATGTAACAATATCTTTCCCTCTCTCCCTCTACTGCGCCAGTGCTATGTGCCCTTCCCTCTCTCCCTCTACTGCGCCAGTGCTATGTGCCTGCCTGTACCAGGCAATATTGCCTTGGGACACATTAATCTTTGTGTGTGTGTGTGTGTGTGTGTGTGTGTGTGTGTGTGTCAGTGGCTGTGTGAGTCACCTGACACAGCCACGCCCTTTGGTTCCCTAATGATTTCCTCCTTCCCTCTCTCTTTCTCTGTTTACCTGTATTTTATCCTTCTTTCCTTCAATCACCACACATGCAAACCAAACACAACAGATCAAGGTAAATGGTGGGGACAGAGTATCTTCCTATCTTTCAACATATGTGCATGTGTGGTGATTGTTTGGCTGCGGATTTTGGAAACGTATTCTTTCTGCTGTTGCCTCCAAATACATGTGTTAGTTAGGGCAAAGGTTACTCACGCATATATGGGGGCATGGGAGGGGGAGGCATAATCAATAGGTGCTGTGTTTGCATGTCTAATAGAAGCAGAGGGAGTGGAAAGAGAGGGAAATAAAGAGAGGAGCCTGCTCCTTGCCCTTCAGGACTTTCAAAACACCAGAATGGTCAACTAGATGTTTAAGGACCCCAGCCAACTGAGCTACAGTTCACTTCTCCGTAATCTCTAAAGAGACGACGTTGGTGCATGTTCACCCTTAATATGTTCACCCGGCACAGCCAGAAGAAGACTGGTCACCCCTCTTATCCTCTCTAGGTTTCTTCCCAAATTTCGGCCTTCTTAGGGTGTTTTTCCTAGCCACAGAATTTCAACATTTACTGCCTGGGGTTTAAGGCTGGGTGTTTTGTAAAAGCATTTTGTGACAACGGCTGATGTAAAAAGGGCTTTATAAAGCTCGCACGCACGCGCATGCACACGCATACTCACCCTCAGCAAACTTTGATGCTTTATGTTTAAGTCCCTATGCCCACTTTATTTTTCAGTGTCCAAATGTCAGTAAATAATACTGCTGTGACATGACATGAGGAAATAATCATGTATTTGTACTGGTGTCAATAACGTTTTATTGTACGACATTACTGTTATAGTGTGCATGCCCTTCCTCTATTAATGTGGTCTGCTATTCTTTTGCCTTAAGTGTTCTTTTTGTAAATGGTATTCTTGACCTTGATGGTTGGCGTATTGTTAGCTTTGTTAGACTTTGTTTTTTCTTGCACTTCCAGGAAGGTAGGAACTTCCACTGGAGGAAAACAAAACGGAAAAATAATGTAGTAGTCAATTATTCACTGGCTTTAACTTCTTCCCGTCTGTGATTTTAACTGTTGTCATGCCTGTATGTGTGTTTTGATATGAGTGTGTTTGTGTATGTCAGGTTGCCTTCTAACCAGGTGAGCCTGCTATTGGGTCACAAAGTACTTGTTGCTTGGCCTCAGTGCTATCTTTAGTTGATAAGCGATTGACCAAATACTGACTTTAGTGTGAAAAAACAAGCTGGCAGGACAAAGCTTAGATTGTAAGGTGAGAGGCAGTATGCAGATGTTATCAGGGCTTTGTTGTTTATGTTAACTACTTGTTCCAACCAAGGTTGTGCATCAGTTTAATGCTAAAACACATGCTTTGTATTTTTCCATGCCTCCACTTTCTGTCTGCCATTGCTTTCTGTCCCTCTCTGTTTTTCTTTATTTCTCGGTCTTTCACACTCTGTCTCTTTCTACCTCCCTGGAGGTTGTTAGACAGGTGCTGTATGCAACACTGAGCTCTGAGCTAGCATCACGTGTGTGTGTGTGTGTGTGTGTGTGCTTGTGCTTGTGCTAAGTCAAAATTAAACAAAGCTAGGGTTACCTTGGCTCATTTTGAATGTCTGTGTTGGTTTTTGACCATGGATCAACAGCTGTGTTTTAGTGGGTCTTTGTGTGTCAGAGACTGTTTTCGGTTTGTGTGTGTGTGTGCGTGTGTGTGTGTGTGTGTGTGTGTGTGTGTGTGTGTGGGTGCACGTCTGTGTCTGCTAGGCAGCTCAGAAGTGCCAGATGCCTGTGTTTGGGTGGCATGAGTGTGTTTTTCTGGGATGGATGCCCCCTGATGTTCTTAACAGTGAAAAGCTGAAGGATTACAGAAGCAGGGGGTACAGGGACTTAACACTTTGTCTCCCCCTCCCCTCATATCCCCTTGAAGACTAGGTGGGAGCTCTCCTGCTGTAATGCAAAAGAGAAATGAGTGACTGCAGATCCAGCTTTTCTCTAATCTTTCCCTCACTTCACCATGGAACCCTAAGGTTTTGATGTCTCCAAAAATAGCCATCCAAAATTTGGGTTGGCCTCTGTTCAAGCTACAAAGCATGTGGTATCAGTTCCTCAAGCCTGTAACGGACAGGATCATGCATAGCTTCTACCCCCAGGCCATAAGACCTTTGCACTAGACAGCCAAATGGAAATGGATGTCCCTCGGTTTTGAACATTCCCTTTAGTACTGAAAATATTGCACACATTCTAAACTCTGGTCACACGTGCATTGACACATACTCCGACTTCAAACACTTTTAACATGAAGCTATTGCAAACTGATGCAAACAAAACACAAACTGGCAGTTCATTCAGCCAAGCTTTTTAAGCAGCAGATAAATATGCACAATACAAAGACAAATGAGTGAAATAGCAATTTAATTATATTATTTAATTGTCATAGGCTGGCCATTAGAGCATCTTACCAATGACTGAAGATTTGCCGGATCGAAGCCAGCAAGGTGAAAAGTCTACCTTTGATTAAGTAAATTCATCCTCCTTACAGTCAGCCAAATGTCAGTCTCTTCCTTCATTACTTCAGACCAAGTATAGACAATAGGATGTAATATGGGACAGAAACAGTGGTACAACCAGAATAAAAATTTAGAGTCCAAAAAAAAACAGTCAAGCCTAGTTCAGCCGGCCCACAATAGAAAGTGTTAAGATTCGAATCCGGGTTGCCCATGTGGAAAGCTGTGTAGTTAACCGCTACACCGCAGAGTTGTACATGTAACTGGTGTCAGTACATCATCTTGTCTCTACCCTGAACAAATCCACTTTTGCCACTGGCCGTTTTAACAACTAATTGGCCATTCGTGTATGAAATGTATTCAGTTAAACTGATTAACGTTTCATACTAAGTTTACCCCCACCACAAATAGCGTCTATAAACTGCATGATGTTTGCCACCGGCTGTTTTAACCAGTATTAGCCAGTAATAGGCTTTACCGGTATCTACTAATTGACTGGAATAGGCTACTCATAAGAATTTAGCAATTGCTAGTGAGTCTGTCCAAAATTTTTTATTTCATGGCATAAGAACGTATTTCTTTCTTTCATGGCATAACAACTTTTTTCTTTTGTGAATGACATTGATACAATAACTATCAATATATGTGACAATAACTTACTTTTTATCAAGTGGAATCTATCAGAAATAGTCGCAATTCTGTATAACCTTAAACAAAATAAAATTACTAAATTTCATTGCTATGAAAACATTCAAACTTCCACGTGAGAGGCACTGTCTTTAACTACTACACCACGGCATGACACGTTTCAGCAGTGACTAGACAACATTGAGCAATGTGTCAAACTGACCTACGTTTCTTATTTAGTTTACCTCCACTAAAGCACCTATGAACTGTATGGCTTTTGACACTAGCCATTTTGACAGCTTTTGACAGACAGTAATAGAGTTACTAGGAATATTCATAAGAATTGAGCAATTGCTATCAACACTGAAGATGAACTTTTCTATGCCAGAAAGTGTAGCAATATAACTGTGTACAATTTTAGTTAAGGCTTACTATAACGTAACTACTGTCTGTTGTAACCAGCAAATGTGTTTCTTTCCTGACCCAATATGCATGCCCGGTTGCATACTTAGTAGATCCCCCCCGAAACAGTCATAGTATAACTGTAAACTGTTTTATTTCAAACATACTATAATGTATGGAGACGTATGGTCGGTTAATCAAATGGGTTATGATCAAAGTCATTGATTCTGTTGCATATTTACTGTGGCATGGGTTCCATTCCGGTCTTCTCCTCATGTCTTTCTTACTCTTATTACAGTAATGGATTTTGAATATCCATGAAGACTTTTGCCAGGATTTGTATTTTGAAAGGGGATATAGAATGCACATGTGCTTTTAGGGTAAATGGTCTGAGTAAAGCTAGTGTATTTATATTTACAGCTCTGGAAAAAATTAAGAGAACACTGCACCTTGTTCCTCACTCAAAATTTTCCTTTTCAACTTTTTATATATGTATATAAATTGCACCACATTCATTGGCCAAAGGCAGAGAGGGAGGGAGAGAGAAAAAAAAGGAGAGATTGTCACAGAGAAATATATAAAGACTGAAATTCTGAAATAGAGAGAAATAGAGGACAGAGACAGACACAGAGAAACAGAAACAGATCAATAAGAGAATAGAGAAAAACACTGAGAAAAATTGTCAGAAACAGCAAGAAACGTAAAGTGACAAAAAGGATCGAAAGAATGAGATGGAGACAGACACAGAGGTAGTGACAATAACAAAAGGAACAGTGAATTCCCTTATGAGCTCCTGGGTTTAATCAAGTACACGTTTGCATGGTTGGCTCTGTAGCGGGGGGGGCTCCATCAGAGCAAAGGCCTACTCTCCAGCACAGCAGCCTGTTAGCTGAGTGTGGCGACCCCCACTGGCTTGCAAATTGGATCGACCTGGTCGGACAGAGAGATGTGGCCCAGGGGAAAGTCATTCACAGAGAAAAAAAGAGGGAGCTATTGGGAATGATTTGTTTAACAGGTATAAACCAAGCAAAATGTGTTTGATTGTATTAAAGTATGTGGGTGTGCGTGCACATGTATGTTTGTTTGTGTAAAGTAACAGTTGGAATGGAATTCTTATTTATAAAGTTAAGTGACAGTTGTTGTCCTTGTCTCTTCTCTGTGTGTGAGTTTTTTTTTGTGTGTGTGCACTGTCCTTCACACATGACTAGTTGATTTGAACTAGTTACATAATGGCACTCTATGCACTGCTGTAGGGATGGTTGGCTGGTTACAAACACACACACACACACACACACACACATGTTTGTCTTTCTGTCTTTGTGGGGACCTGAGACCTAATCCTGAACCAGAAATCCATGTTCCTTATTCCTTAACCCTAAACTTCACATTAACCTAACCCTAACATTAACCTCAATAACCTTATTGGTAATTCCTAACCCCAGAAGACTGCCCGAATTCTTACATTATACCCAATTATATAATGTTTTCCCTTTGTCTAACTCGTAAGGCAGAAAAAAACATTTCCACTTTTATTTGGGACAGTCCAAATAAACCTGCCGAGACAGTTGTTTCAGGTTTTACAAAGAACTTTGTGGGGACTTAAACGGACATTTCATTTTGACTCTATTTTCCTACACAATTCCAATAATATGGTGTTAATATATTCCTGCCACCAAAGTTGTGAATTGCCTCCTGCGACACTGGTACTGTAGAAATGGGACATCTACTCCTGGTTGGAAGCAGACTGCAATATCCAGAATTAACTGTGATTTTCAGTCATCAGAAGCAGTCATTGCTTTGCCATTTCTAGCTCGCAAGTATTTGCTTGAAAATCCCAACTACTTTGGAAACAAAGTAGGTCTCCCGTCATGCTTTTGTGGCTACCTAGCCATAGAAAACTCTTCAACCTGGCCATCCTGCAATGCCATGGCCAATAGGAACATTCTATCAGCTGCATACACGAAGTCTAGTGGCTGTATTGAACAAGTGCAACCATATTGTATCTACCCGGTACTAGTTGGAATGCAAAATCTACAAAACCCAAAGCCCACAATTACTGCTTCTGGAAATGATTTTTGACCATTTGGCCATTTGTTGAAATTCACCTGTATGACATTTCTAAAATTGTGCTGTGGGGCATATTTTTGTCTGAAATAACCTCATCACTCATAATTATGTAGGGAGACTGAAGTTCTGTAAACACCACAAATTGTGTTTACCTGTGGATGGTCCCCAAATATATGTGGATCTCAAACAAACACACACACACACAAACTCACACAACCCCACAGACTAATGTAAGCACAACCCTGTCTTTTTAGTACACTGGCTGCAGTCTAGTGTCTAGTCATTACAAAATGTCTGTTTCACAAATAGCTTCCTATTCTCTATTTATTGCACATTTGACCAGAGCTGCGCCCTTTTTGGGGACCCTTGTGGACATGTGAGGATATCATCTGGTGGATGGCTCTGTAGTTGTAATACAGCCTGGGGAAACAACCCCGTTTCTGAACTAGATTACTTAGTGGTCTCCCGATTAGAACATGCACACTATTAGCCATGGGGCTAGTGTGTTACGTAATTATTAGGCCATGCTAAGAAAGCATGTGGACACAGATGGCCTTGGTTCAAAGCTACGATTAACTGTAGTTCTTTTAATTTTCTTTGTCTCACTCTTGTCTTGTTTTCCTGGAGAAAAAAAATCTGACCTTGTTAGGCTTTATCTGGCAGGAAATTGGTAAATGACAGTGAATGGATTTTGCTGAAGTACCAGTCTACCAGCCATGGGTTGGACTGCTTGACCACCCTGTGAGGTATATACACACCAGGGAGCGACCCAAAGATCACGCAAAAAAATACGTAGCCTGAGCAAAATTAAGAAACCATTTTCACCACATAAACACAGCAGTGGTGTGTGACACAAGCGAGAGTCATAGGTGAGGAAGACAACATCCTACAAAATGACACACACACACACACACACACACACACACACACACACACACACAGCTCAATTTACAACCACATCCACAAACAATAAACAAATCTTAAAACCAATGCATGGACAATAGGAGGAGCACAGTCTACTCAGTCTCACTCAGTTGTATAGAAACAAGGTATCAGAGTATTATCCAGTTATAATGTTGCTGTCATGGCTAGTCGGGTTCAACAGTCTAACCCACTGCCTCCTGTGAATATGTACTGTGGGTTTGAATCCTTCCCACTGTTGTTTCACTAAACAAATGTTTTTCCTTTATCTGTGTTCATGTATCATAACAAGTCCTGACAATAGTAATATAGCTGTCAAACTACAAGTTCAGCTAAATAACAGAAGACGTTGAACAGCGGTACTTCTGCCTTAAGAAAGGAAACAGGGAAATGCTGGAAAGTTATACAGGAAATAGTGTGCATTTTACTAAACAGCTGACTAACATCTATTGGAGAATCAATGAGGAAGTTTGAGCTTCAGATTCCCATTCTATACTGTATAGGGCTGTGTAATCTTGGGTAACGATGGATCAAGTCAGATATGCTTCATGTATTTGTGAAATTTAGCAGTTATTACCACGGTCATTCAGTGGTGACCTGTGGCCAGCCATTACATGCCCTTTAGGAAGTGGCACAAACACTCATTCTGCCACTCCCTTTTCAAAGATGTTTTCCGCTTTTCTGTCTTCCAGCATTTCCAACCTTGGAATTGGCCCCCTGAAGCACTATTTTTCTATCAACATGGTTAAGCCAGCACCCATGAGCGAACTATGAAGTGTGCTCATGGCATAGAAGCGAAAGATGTTAGCGTCACGGGCGACACTGTGAAGCTCAGTGTTTAACCTGTTTATCGACAGTCAATGATTTGAAAGCACTGCAGTCAAGCTGAAGTTAGGCACAGCTTTTGGTAATCTTCAGTATGTTCCCTGGGGCCTCTTCTCCCCATGGGATTCATTAAAGAAGAGTTAGATAACCATTTCTCTTGTTGTTGATATTGCAATTAGGCTTTTTGTAACAGCTATTTTGATAGGTTACCACAGGAAAACCATGAGTGCACATCACTGCTCCCTTCTTGCACACTAACACACAGGGCTCCTTCCCTCACCACCAGCCCTTTTCATCTCTTTTTCCTCTCTCTCTCTTGTCTCTTGGCGGTGTGATTTGGCAGTGGAGTGCCAGGTGAGCCGTACTCAAACTGTTGCGTACCGTGTGCACGCAGGTGAACACCGAAGGACACAGAATGTTGTGAGGAGAACAGGTCTCTCAGGTTGGTTAAATTGGCACAAAAAGGAATAGGGAGTTATAACACCCCGAGGGTCCCTGTTTAGCTGTGTGTTTCTATGGGCAATGTGGGTGTGGTTTGGTGTGTGCTTATACTGGTTTGTCAGTGTGTCTGTTTGCTGTACACAGGTAAAAGGAGATTCTCGTCGTAACAGGAGTGTTCATTGCAAAAAAGAACCAGAAGAAGCGGTTCAACAGGTTAGGGTCCATTGTACCTGGGTGACACACAACCTGGGCCGCAACAAATTTCAGGGCGCGCAATATGTCAACACAGCAGAGCGTATCTGTCTGATCTGTTTTGGGCAGTTAAATGATGCAGTGCTGGGCAAAAGAATGAGAGAATAGCATGTGGAATTATGGCACAGACATAGTGGGACCCAGGCTAGATCGAAGAAGATAATATTGAATGATGCTCATGGTCAATGTGACAGTAAATAATTGGGAACATCCTAGTACAGCAGGTTTATAGTCACACCTACTATTCACAACAAACACAGGAAAGTAGAGTAACCCAGGGTCTTTCTCTCACACATAGCACGGTGTCTCGAGCTTCCCCCTATAAAATACGAATACACACTCCACACACACAAATACTGTGTGTGTTGGTGTGTGTGGAGTGCAACTTCATTGTGCTGGAGAGTAGGTCAGGAAGGGAAAACCTCCACCCCTTACTTCCTTGTAATTGCCCAGGGTGACGATGGCTTCACAGACAGCTACAGGAGTTGTAGGGCATCGTGTGAAATGCCTTTTGACCACGCTAACTTCTTTAACCTTCTCTGTCATAGAAAGGATGAAAGACGCACACAACAAAGACACAGTCGCAGAACACAGATACAAACACAAAACGGACACACAACACAGACATGCTACATGGATTACCATGTCAGGCAATATATCTATAATATGTATGTACATTTGAAATTTACATTTATGTGTGTTGGGGTATGATCAATGTATGCATTTAACATGTGTGTGTTTGTACCTGTGTATGAAATACGCTTATTTGTTTTGTCCTCTGTGTGTAATATGATTATGTATGCAGGATTAACAGTGTGGAGGAATTAGTTTGTTTTGGGTGTCTTTGGAGACCTGTAAGACCCACAATGCATTTCTCCAAAATACTTCATACCGTATGTCAAAGCAAATACAGCTCTGGTTTTATTGCATTTAACCTCTTCAATGCTCTTATTATGAATGGAATGTAAACATGCTGTTCCTATAATAGTAAATATTTCCAATGCTGTTATGATAAATGGAAACCTTAAACAACTCCAACATTGTATTGCAAATATGTATGTGCTGTATTCATTACTTTAAAAACCAGAACTCATATACAGAATGTAAACATGCTTTTTATTTTTATGATCTCTCTCTAAGACAAGGACCTTTAGAATGTTAAGACTGTGTGGTGGCCCCAGCCTCACCTACAACATTTAAAAACACACCCACCATTGTGTGTTTTCTCTGTGTATGTGCGTATTTGTGTGAAGTGCAGCTTCATTGTGCGGCAGAATGGGACAGGAAGGGAAAACCTGTCTAGATTTTGGAGTCTGACCAAATAGTGCTTCCTGGGCTGTCACATACAGTGCATGAGTTACGCACCATTGGACAACCGACACACTTATACACCTCTCCTTCCTCCGTCTTCGCCCACACATAGCAGAGAGTATTGATCAAGCTTTTGGCTGATTCTTAATATCATGTGTGAGAGCGGTGGCAGGAGGGGAAAAACTGATTGCTCCAAATGTTATTTTCTACCGTGTTGTGATCTTTAAATTCAAACTTTTATCTCAACCCTGCCAGACCCAAGCCAGACCTTTCCTTTTTAGCCCATCCATTTTCCTCATCCCTTCCTCACACTCATCAGTGTACACACCCTACTTTACCTTCAACCTTTCTTTTCCCAACAACCTCACAACCTTTCAACTAATCTAGAAAGACTTACAGGAGCAATTCCTGTTATTTGTCTTTCCTAAGAGCACAGTGACTGACTTCACATTGTCAACTCAGAGATTTGAACCAGCAAACATTTAGGTGCTGTTGCTAGGCTCTAACCCAGCGGTCGGGAACATATGGCTCACGAGCCATATATGGATCTTCCGGGGACAGCATATGGCTCAGAGAAAATTTTGAGTTGAAAAAAAAATCTGTTTGGAACTGATTTTAAAATACTTGTGATATTTCTTAATAATACGGTGTCACTTTAAAGTGAACAGAAATTCGTTTTGAAGATAAATTTCACTGGTCACGGGTCACCTGTGGTTCGGGTAGGGAACCAATGGCTTGCGAGCATGTCCGGTTCATTGTAAAGGTGAAGAAATCAATTTAATCAGAAAGCCAACCAGTTTATTCGCTTCAACCCTTGTATCGGAAAAGATGGCGAAAAGAAAAAAAGACGATGATTACCGTGCATTCTAGGCTGCGTGGACAGAGGAATTTGCATTTGTGGAGAGAGCAGGATCTGCGGTATGTCTAATATGCAATGATAAAATTGCATCGATGAAACGGTCAAATATAAAGCGGCACTTCGATAGGCACCATGCTTCATTTGCATCGAAATATTCAGTGGGGGACAGCAGGAAAAGGGCATGCGAGGAGCTACAGCGGAGAGTGCAGACGAGTCAGCAGCAACTACGTGTGTGGACCAAGCAAGGTGACGGGAATTCCGCTAGCTTTGCGGGTGCTTTGGCAATAGTTAGGAATGGAAAGCCATTCACAGATGGCGAGTATGCCAAAACATTCATGCTTGATGTGGCCAATGAACTGTTTCATGACTTCCCAAATAAAGACAAGATAATCAAACGAATAAAAGACATGCCCCTGTCAGCAAGAACTGTGCACGGTCGTAGCATCATGATGGCAAATCAAGTCGAGGAAACACAAATTAAGGACAAACTTTTCTCTCGCGTTAGATGAGTCAACAGTCGTTAGCCATCTATCTCAGTGCAGTATAATTGCCAGGTATGCTGCAGGTGACACACTGCGTGAGGAAAGCTTAGCTGTTTTGCCAATGAAAGAGACGACAAGAGGAGAGGATTTATTCATGTCTTTCATGGAGTACTAAAGAAAAAAAACTACAGATGGATAAACGTATTTCTGTCTGTACTGATGGTGCACCCTGTATGTTCGGGAAGAACAAAGGATTTGCAGCGCTTCTCCGTGAACATGAAAAGAGAGCCATCCTAAGTTTTTATTGCATCCTGCACCAGGAGGCGCTTTGCGCTCAGACGTGTGGCCAGGAGCTTGGTGATGTGATGTCGCTGGTCATTCGAATGGTCAACTTTATTTTTGCCCGAGCTTTAAATGATCGCCAGTTTAAAGCTCTGTTAGAAGAAGTTTGGAATCATTATCCTGGTCTGCTTTTACACAGCAACGTGCGTTGGTTGTCAAGGGGGAAGGTGCTCAGCCGTTTTGCAGCTTGCCTGAGTGAAATCCGGACTTTTCTTGAAGTGAAAGGCGTCAAGCATTCTTAGCTAGACAACACTGACTGGCTCCTGCAGTTTCACTATCTCGTGGACATAACTGGCCACCTGAACCAGCTCAATGTGAAAATGCAAGGTATTGGAAATACAATCTCATCCCTTCAATAAGCAGGGTTTGCATTTGAAAGCAAGCTGGAAGTCTTTCTCAGGGACATTGAAACAGGTCGTCTTCTGCACTTTGAAAGACTGCAACAATTTAGAGATGCATGCTTAGCAAGTGACTCCACTCAACATCTTGATCTCCAGCAGCTAGCTGGCTTTACGTCCAATCTCCTGCTGTCATTCAAAGCACGCTTTGGAGACTTTTGTGCGCGCACTGGTCTTTTGAAGTTCATCACTCATCCACATGAGTGTGCAGTGGACAAAATCGACCTGACATGCATGCCCGGGGTCTCTCTCGCAGACTTTGAGCTGGAAGTTTGACCTGAAGGCATCAGACATGTGGATGAGTAAGTTCAAGTCACTTAATGGAGAGTTGGAAAGTCTTGCGTGACAGCGAGCAGAGCTGGCGAGGGAACACAAGTGGACAGAAATGAAAAATCTTCAACCTGAAGACCAGCTGATTCTTAAAACTTGGAATGAGCTTCCTGTGACATACCACACAAGGCAGCGTGTGGTATCAATATTGGCAATCAATATTGTCGTATTGACCATGTTTGGCCCTACATATGAATGCGAGTAGTCATTCTCTTATATTAGGAACATTAAGACCAACCTACGCTCACGTTTAACTGATGGAAGCCTCAACGCCTGCATGAAGCTCAACCTCTACTACAAGGCCATCAGCAAAACCATGCAGCACCAGAATTCGCATTAAAAGTAAGACATATTTCATTTATTATACGTTAAAAATACTATATGGCTCTCAATGAAATATATTTTGAAATATTTGGCCTTTATGGCTCTCAAAGTCAAAAAGGTTCCCGACCCCTGCTTTAACCACTAGGCAATTATTGTGCCGCTACCTCACCTGTTGAACTTCTCTTCTTTTAGAGGAATTTATTTTGAGTGACAACCTGAATTTGGCCTCCTATCTGTATCGTTACTTACCATTTAGATTATAAGGTTTTTAACATGTCCCAGTTAAATCCAAAGTTTGCTGTTGCGAAAATGTTTCCACTTGTAAATTAATGATGTTCTGCCATTTTAGGAGGTCAGAGTCAGTTGGTGTGGCTCCAGAAATAAAAGTTCCTTTAAAAGTTTGATGTCCCTCGTTCTTACAAGGAACATCGTTTGTGTGTGTGTGTGTGTGTGTGTGCATGCGTACGTGTTCAGCAAGCATATCTTGTATAAGATATGGTTGTATAAGATACGAATGGCTATCAGTCAGTGCATACCAAAAGGGACATATTGATATTGACTTGAATATTTAATGTTTTTCCTGGTCTGGCAAAATTGCAAATTATTACCTATTCTGCAACAGAGTTGAGCCGTAGTCAATAACTCAAGTGCCTGCCTACTTGATGATACATAATCATTTTTATTCTTTAATTAGCTAACAATACACCAAATACCTCAACTTTGAACTGTCAATCTGCTAACTGTAAGGCTATTACTGAATTGGGTGGTTGTCCCATCTGGTTATCATAAGATGAAACTAGTTGCTGCAAGTTGCTCTGGATAAAAGCTTCTGCTAAATAACTAACTATGTAAATGACAGCAAGTTAACATGCAGAGATTCACCCGCATGGAACTAACAAGCATCTTTTATTTAAAATAATCTTCTCTTCGGCCAAACTCAATTTTGTCTGACTCTACGTTCTGGTTCTTCTGGGCTTACGGTGTATAGCATTTTACTTCTATGTTTTGTAGCCTGTAATTAGATGAGCTTTGAATTACCAACGCCACACCTGCTCGGCTAAATGGACAGGCTCTGTTGACATTCTACTAGTCTGTTCCCTATTTTCACAAACACCTCCCCCACACACACACACACACACACACACACACACACACACACACACACACACACACACACAAACACACAAGTGATATCACCCCAGATCAACATGCATTATACTTTGGATGTCTGTATGTGACATGAAAACCACCCACAAAAGGCATTGGTGAGCGAAGTTATTTTAAAAAACAGTATAATGACAAATGATGAGTTTGAGTATAATGACAAATGGTATTTT